>JADBJO010007285.1:68037-153037 GCA_016801955.1 Conus betulinus
TGTACCTGTGTGTTCAGGTACCGTGAAGTTTGATCTGACCAAAGTGCAGGATGATCTTCGCTTCACCGAATTCACTCCGCTCTTCAAGGACTCCGCCGATGACCAGGAGAAGGAACCATCCGCCCATTTCAGGTAACTTTTTATTGCTTAATGAAATTTCTTTCTGGCTACAGTTCTTCTTCCTCTTCCTCTCAGGCAGCCAGATTCAGTATATCTAGATAAACGTATTTCTCTGTGAGCTGAGAAAAACCAGTATCTTTTCTTTTTTTTTCTCTTCTTTCAGTGAATCGCAAGGTTTTCATGACTGTCAGTTGTTTACACTGTGTATGTGTAGCAACAAAGTGGGTATGGCGAAAGAACAAAGAAAAAAAAAACAGACCTTGGAACATGCATGTGCAGAACTGGACCGGCTGGTCGTGATGCTGGTCAAAACCATTTCAGATCAGTCATCACTTGGTCCTAACAGTTTTTCACCAAGTCAGACACATAGTAGTCAATGCAAAAGACCACACAGCATCCGATTCATGTTTATAACAACTTAATAAACTGCTGAAGTTACAACAATAGAATTTATGTGCAGTTTATCGACAATATATATTTCAGTGCTGTAAGAGCGACTTTGTTGTCCTAAATGAAACAACGTTAAGGATCTATTCCATAACATGCTGCCAAAGGAAAAAAACAACATCTGAACTTGTGGCTTGGGAAGTGCATGTACAGTTTTTGACTCTTTTGGAGTGGTGGAAGTTGAAGAAATGTGTGCTTTTCGATGGTCACACAGCAGAACAGTCGTAGTGTGCTGTGCTTAGCAGCCACCATTGTAGAGTCAGTGATTGTGAACTGATGAAGTCAGTTAACATAGGTTCTGTCAATATTCAAGTCTAACTCTTGTAGTTACAAGACATCATTTTGAATGAAAGTGTTTTGATGTATTTCTGTTCCGTGTGACTTGCCGACAACACTTGGAATAGTTTTTGTTGTTGTTGTTGTATGATTGTAGCCTGGAAGGCAGTATGAGGTGTGGATCGTCATTACAAAGGCTTGTTTTATTTTCCAGGCCTCCTCCCGTGGAAACCCAGAGTCACCAGTGGCTTCGCTTTGTCTGTCACCTCAACCATTCCAAAGAAGTTGCGCCAACACAGACGTGAGAACGGCACTGGGTTTTCCCTCCATCATTGCACACGTCCAGATCATACACACACATCACGCACATCTCATTCTTGGCGGATGGAAGTGGCGACAAAGAAAATGCTGGACTGGATTGGGTTCTGATCAGTAGGTATGACGGTCATGACAGGAGATGAGGAAGTTTTTTTTTGGACATTCAGATGACAGGAAAAACTTGGCTGGGCGTGCCCTCAGTGCGAGCGTTGCCCCTCTCCATCATGGAAGACTCTGACACTAGCCCTGTACTCTACATTCAGTGTTTGGTGTTGTCTGGAGCGTCCGTGTTAATCAGTCTTCTGCTGTTGTGTTACCATCCCCGATGTGTCGGTGCATTTGGCTTGTTCACACTGTGTCGCCCTCGTGTTGTGCGTTGTTTGTCCATGGCGTTTCCAGCAAGCTGATGCCTCTGTTCGTTTTGAGTCTTCAGGGACGGCGCAGGCTGGCAGGCATCATGCGCTTTGTAGGGGGGGGGGGGGGGGGGGGGGGGGGGGGGGGGGGGGGGGAGTCAAGCCAGGTCTTGGCTGAGGTTAGTAGTCATGTGAGATGCTGCTGTGCTGGCTGTTGGAGCCCCTCATTTGGGAAAACCATACTTAGGCTGTCAGACCCACCTGTGTGGAACCTACTGTCAGCCCCAGAGATGCAGTCAGAATGGATGAGTGTATGATGGTCACCCTGCTGGTGGGAGTGGACATGCTGGCCAAAGTGTCGGAGAAATCTGGAAGAAATGCAGTGAAAGTTTGAAGAAAGATATGTTTGTACATCGAATATACCACAAGGCTTTGTGGCTGATGAAACTTTTCCTGGTTTGTGTTATTTATTTATTTATTTTTTTTTTTTTGTCCCATTTTCCATGCCCCCTCAGTTGCGTTAATCCTGCGCTGCTCATTCCGGGTGCCTGTAACATAGCCGCACCCAGGATCACCCTGTCACATCCCTTACTCCAGCAGTCCACAGGGAACAGTTAGTACATATAGTCATGAAGCTTTTCTTCCAGAGAAGATGTGGCTTTGCTCCCATGAGGCCAAAGTGGTTTCTGACAGTGCCTGGTATGATCCGGTAGACACAGGGACACCACACACTAAGCCCTCAGCTGGTGACTGCAGGACCAACAGTAGTCGATGTTCCATTCCGGAGTTCATGAAGCGGGTGCCTCAAGTGTTTGGTACGTGTTCATCCTGGCTTCCTCAGGGTGGCACCATGCAGGGCAAGTGTGTTTTGTCCAGCAAAGTGTTTATGCCTCTTGAACACCCGATTCCATTTGTACGCACCGACGTGTTCCTGGTCACAGTGCAGCTGAGTGGCAGGTGCCTGTTGCAGGTGCTTGTGTGTAGCTCGCGCTTTCTTTTTTTTTTAAACCATGACTTTGTACACAGTTCTTGACTGAGGAAATTTATGATGAAACCCATGTGTCTCTGATGCTCATTTGAGAGGGGGGGGGGAGAAGGAGGGGAGTTGGAAGATGGTGGGAAGGATGAGGTTGGGGGAATTGTGATTGTTTACTTTTTGTGAGAGGTTGGGGGGGGGGGGGGGGTGAGTTTTCCCTTGGAGTTAACATGGGTTCTGACTCCACTTCCCAAAAAGTCCTTCGAAATAGACTGTAAAGTGAGATTTATACAGGTGACAGTAAAAGTGATAAGGAACTGTGATGTGTGAACAAAGAACCCACACAGAAGGGGGATTGAAAATGTTACAAAATTTTTTTTTAAGTATATTTTGCTCTTTTTTTTATGACAGTGTCCCTTTCTCTCCTTCATGGATTGAAATTTGGTAAAGGTGGTAAGTTGGGGTTTTTTGGGGTATGTCACTAGATCAGTGACAGGTAAGTAATTTGACATAAAATTCCCATTTTGCGTCCAGTGAAAGAGTCCACATCACAGGTTAGCTGATGCAGTTCTGTATGTTCAATTTTTTGGTTTTTGTGGTTAAAGTAATACCCACCAATAATGGCAAAAATTGCAGGATTACAACTGGTGACATTTAGTGTACAATGCATAGGATTTTTTTTTTGTTTGGTTGTGTTTTTTTTGTTTGTTTTTTTGTAAAATTGTATAAACTTTTGACAGTTTTGTAGTTTTACTCGATTTACTGAAATGTGAAATTTGATACAATTTTTCCTAATTTGTATCATTTGAGAGGGTGACTTGTTAACTTCTTGATAGTATGGATACCAGCATGTGCAATAAGGACTAGGTGGGAAGAAACTCTAGAGAGAGCTTGGCTGCAGGTTTCAGAAAGGTTTTCAAAAAAAGGAAACACACTCGCACATACACATACAAGTGATTCGGCCCTGAACTCCTTACACTCTAAGGACGCCAGGCCTCATCCAGGTCGTGACCCCCAGTTGCCTTTCTACTTCCAACTTTTTTTTTCCTTTCGCGCTGCTGGGATTTGAACCGGCAACTTGTGGTTGGATGGGCGTCTCAAGGCGTGCCTTTTTAGGCAGACATCTTACCCCACTGCTAAGGGCACGCTTGTTGAATGCTGGGGAAATTGAAGCCCTTTGAAGATCACTTTTTTGTTCCTCTTCGACCGACTGCAGCTGGGACTCTGTTTTAGCTGCCTCTGCCATTGCCTTCAGGGTTCTGGTCCTACCCTCTTCAGTATGCACTTATCTGAGCTTAGTTACACCGAAAACCGTCGGCAAGGTAAGTAACTCCGTAATTTGAACATGGTTACCCAATTAAAAAATTAATTTAAAAGAGAAGAAAGGAAATAACGAAATGAAATAATTTTAAAAATTCCTACGAATATATATGTTGCTATATCGTAAGTTTGAAGAATGTCACATGAGCCATTTACTCGGGAAAAAAAAAAAAAAAAATCTTCTTCAGAACTTTATTCCGAATTGTTGTTCATCATACCTGGAACTTCATCCCAGTCGAAATCTAGGTCACTCTAAGCTTCATTACCCAGCACTTTCACTAAGTCTTATGCCGTAAATCCTACAAAACACAGTATCTCCATCACTAAATCTCATTATAGAACGGCAGAACTCAAGGTTAGCCACGGTGAAAAACGGCATTTCGACCTCAAAACTTTAAAAATTCGTAACTCGAGAACCACGGCACGTATCGACTCGCGGTTTTTTTGCAAACGAAGTAAATGGCTACAGGAAGAAGAAGTCACGTTCTCGCGAGACTTCCTTTTCTACGAGAAACATGGCGGCGCCCATTGTTGCCACGTGTTTTACCGGGCGCTGGCGGGCGCTCGCTCAGCGTTTTGGCTGTGTGATTTCCGGCCGGGCGCTAGCGGGGCGCTCGATGGTTGTACAGTTCAGAGAATTTTTGCATTGATCCGATCCGTTAACTGACTATGCTCTGTGTTACAGTTTATACATGATCATGTAGATGTATATAGGCTAGTTGTGCATACCTGGCAAATGGGTTGATGACAGTAGTCATCATCGTACCTCAAGTGTCTTAGCATCCAGTACATCTCTTTATGACAACATTCCTCTGCATCACAAGCTGGCATGCTCTGGTGGGTGACTTGCAGAGAGAGGGAGGGGTCTCTGCCCAGTTTTCTGCGAAACCGAGGAGGATTGTCAGTGATGATCTGACCTGAGAATACGTCACATTTTACGTTGCGCTCATCACATAGCAGGGATGTGTAAAGATTTTGTGGCATCTTGTCGATACTATATCCACAGTATGGTTTTCTTAAGAGTGTGTGTGTGTGGTTTTGTTTTTTTTTTTTTTCAAATGATTGTTTTTTTAGACCTCAGGTATGTGCAGTCCTGAGGATTGATTTATAAACAGATTTGGAAATTTCTTATGGGAATTCAGCAGTTATTGTTGTCACAGGCGACGCTGAATTATTTCAGTTTGATGGCATGATGCTACTGCAGAGCTGCCAAGGCGTCATAAGCACAGGGTATAGCAGTTCGACATTTTAAGTGTAGCATTTCAATTTTAAGCTCAGCAGTTGCGCGTCATGTCGTGTCTGACTCAGTGGCACTCTTAGGCGCTTTTCACTTTGCACACATCATGGCAGACTTAGAAGACGCAGATCTGGCTGGTTATCACATGGTTTTGACTTGACCTGCAGAAAATCAAAATGGCCAACAATGAGACCAGTCAACAAGGCAGCAAAGTGGCAGTTGTCTTTAGCGACTTTCCTTCTTTCTCTTCCTCTTCTTACTGAACTGGGCAATGTTTTGATGAAACGGGTCTACGATCTAAAGAGCTATGTCATCTCTGTTCATTTATGCTGCTACTAAGTCCGTGAAGAGATTTTTTTTTTTTTCATTTTAAAACGGGTGGCGCGGCATTTCACCACAAAGTGTAGCATTGCAGCAGTGTCAGTGGAGTCACAGCGTGCACTTGGCAGCTCTGCTGTTATATTAAATACGTTGCACTTTTTTTTTTCTGCTGTGTAGCTTGATTCAACTGCATTCCCTTTTTTTTCTCAGTCTTTGAAAATAATTGTGAAAACAAGAACTTGAACTTGTAAGTGATGGTGGGAATTATACTTGTAGCTTAAGGTTGGGCATGTAGTTCGCAATCAGAGTTCATTTCTAAGCTTCCCTTCCTTCCTCAGTTGCACTCTTAAAGCCGAAAACTTTGCTGTGCTGTATCATCTGACTGGAAGCAACGTCACTGGAGAATGAAGGCATCATTTTTGGTGGTTTGGAAATACTGCAAGCAGAGCTATCTTGTCTTATTAGCTGGAGCTATCTTGTCCTGTTAGCAGTATGCTCTTCAGAAGTTCTTAACAAACTGTCATCAGTAATCAGTATAGTACATGAACTGTACTATCGCTTGTCCAAATGCCTCATGTCAACTCTTTAAAAAAGGGAAAGAAAAAAAAAAAGGTCTTTTTGGTTGTAAACAAGGAATCACGAAGTGGCTTCATTTATGCGTTTTTAATTTTTAGTTTATTCATTGTATAGTGTAAATATGATGTGGTTTTATGAATTGTTTGCAACAGTTTTAGTGTCAAGTGCAATATGTAATGCAAAGCATTGATGAATTTTAACCGGCTACTTTAGACAGTGTCATTGATGTTCAGAAGCATTTTTTTTTAATTCTTAATATTCATCTAGTCCTTGCCAAAGTTGTTTTAGTTACTGGAAGAAAAGTTAGGTTTTCACTTTTTTCATCCCAGCCCCTTCCCCCAAGTGTAATTTTGCAAATGAATTCATTTCTAGGTATCCATTCATTTCAACTGGACTTGAGTATCCACAGATGAACATCTAAACACATCAAGAAAGAATCACTGTAACGTGCTTGGGAGCAGAAAGGATTAGTTAAGAAAGCAGGTTTGGTGTAAGCGTTTTGAGTCGTTTCGTTTTGGCGAAAAATCTGATTTTGATTGTCCCGAGGATGTTTCTGGACCAGCAAAGGAAGCAGATATAGAACATGATGGTGGGGTCAAGTTCATTCTGATGGATTGTAGAAGATTCAGTGCCTGCCCCACACTTCATGATCACCGTGAACGTGATTGGAAAGAAATGAATAAATAACCAACCCAAATTGCTTAGGGCTATGTTTTCCTATTGCAGTAAATAACTCATTTTTTTTTTTTTTTTTTTTTACGTTTGTTGATGTATCAGTCCTTGTATCCATGATATGTCGGTGATATAAAATTCTGTATAGTGAGTGAACTGTACCATCATTGATGTGTACGTGTTGATGCGTCTTGTTGTGTCCCACTTACAATACTGCAGCTATGTGTGCTGTTATTTGTTGTTTCATGACCAATTGTGTCTTGAATATATTCTTACCATTATCTTTGAGCCAACATTTATTACTGAACGTCCACTTGAAATGTTTTATCTTCATACGCAGAGAAAGGGAATGGGATTTATCATTAATACTCGTCTTAATGATCTTTAAGAGTTTAGGGTAAAGAATAGTCTACACAGCATGTTGTGATTTGGAGCAGTCGCTTCTTTTCATCATTGTCAGTGACAAGTGTTGTTCGATAGCTATAGTGGCGTTTTGGTGTGTGTGTGTGTTCTCTTTTATTACATAAAAGAAAACATTCCTCAAGAATGTTGCCCCTGTTGTGATTGTATAGTGATACCCTTTTTTTTTTTTTCACTGTGATTGGCTTTCTTCCCCTAAACATGAACTATATTCATTTTCAGTGTGAACATTCAAATGGCATTTGTCGCATGCAAATTTCCCCCACTTCCCCTAATCCCCTCTCCTCTGCTCAGCAAGTCGGTGTCCAGTTTACCTGTACAGAATTAGGATTAACTCTCAACAGTTTTTGAGATCTGTGCATTTTGCATGCATTTTTCATAATTTTTTTGTAACATTCTGCACGTTTTTTCTAAAATAATAATATTTTTGTGATGAATGTGTCTATTTCAGGTTTCCTAGGCAATACATTGCTTCAGATAACAAAAATGTTTTAAATACCATAATTCCGGGAAGAAAATCATCGATCACCGGTGATCGAAAAATTCAAGGGAAAGAACTGAAGAGAGTTCAATCAAAAATTTTCCCCTTTTCCCTTGATTAGAACATAAGCAGTGAAGGAACAGGTCCAGTCTCAGAGTTTAAGGACAGTACTTGCTGTTGTTTTTATTTTCTCTGCATTCTCTATGAACGAAGAAGAAGCTCAAGGCAGTGTTTTATTCGGGCAAAGAGGAACGTGATTGATTGTGGTCTTGACAATCCTCCCACGCATGCATTGTGGAGATCTTTCCATATGGATTGTATATACACCTTGAAAGTCTGCACACAGGGTTTCCGCTTTTCTATTGTTCTGCCTTCATTCTCCTCATCTGTCTCCACTCACTCACTCCAGTTGTTGGACCGTCAAGAAAAAAGGTGGCGGTAAAGCATTCATTGTCCACGTGTTGTTAAGTCTCATCATTTTCTTTAGATAAGGGGTGTAGTTCTTATTTTAACTTGCTATTGCCCAAACTTACCATCCACTGTTGATGGGGCAGCAAGTACAACTTGACCGGGTCATTTAACAAACATGTGTGTGGAGACAGAATCTTGCAAACACAATGAAAACATCATGTACCACACTGTGAAGGGTTGATTTTAAACGTTGTCATATTTTTAAACACTGTCATACTATTTGAATTTTGTTTGATCAACCAACCATTGTGTTACAAGTGTATCAGCAAGCAGCTGTGTTCTCTCTCCACTTTGAGTGTTTCACCTAAGGTGCAAAATCCCTGGTTGTTTTAGTTACTCGTATGTTTTATTCAGTAGAACATTGAAATTTGTATGTAAGAAAGGGCTACCAAAAGGGCAGGAGATATTTAATTACTTTTTAATGAAAGTGTTGTCTGTAGTGAGTAGTGTTCTGATGCATTGTGTAGTTAGGTTAGGTTCCTTGCATTTTATGAGGAAAATGACGGTGTTATGTTGGTTCTGTTATATTCTGTGTCATGGTTTGTTCAGTCATGCATGTTATTGAACTCGTCATTGTACACTGAGGCTGTTCTCGGTACTTTATGGAGAATAAATGTTATCAGTCTGTGTATTGACATACGCGTTTGAGTTATGCTCTGTGTGTGTGTGTGTGTGGTGTACATGTGTGTGATTGTGTGCAGTGTGTGTGTATATGTCTAATATGTGTGTGTGTGGTGGTGTAAGTGTGTTTGTGAGTGAGTCTCTGTGAGTGTGTGATGTATTAAAGTTGTGTGTGTGTGTGTGTGTGTTTTCTCCATGCCCTTAATGCTGCTGCCAGTCTGCTTACTCCGGTTGCCCAATACACAGTCAGACTTGGGGACTGTCCTGTTGCATGTCAGTTCTCGTGGAGCTGTCGATATCAAGCCTTCATGAGGCAGACCAGGAGAGGAATCGGGCCGCCACTGCCCACTCACAAATACACTCACAATATACTCACAAATATACTAACATTCCAACATTTTCTGTTTTGGATTAAAAGACATGAAATCCAACCAGAGACTGTTCGATTTCTGAAACGCTTTGACTGGTTCGTATTATCTGCTTCTCAACCCGAGACAGCATTTTTCATTGACAATAATTACACTTTTGTGCCAAAATATCTGCAGCATAGTCCTACACTGAACCATTCAGGAGCTGAAATGCTTTCAATTCAAAGCCAAATCTGCCCTCTACATCTCCAGCCTCCTACGTTTGGATTCCACAAGCTTGACAGCTGCACCTGTAGACCATGAACCATTCTCAACAATAACACTAAATCGCCGTGCTTTGCTCTACAACTCCAGTCTCCCGAGTTCAATGGAACGCATGTCATGCAATGAGACCAGCGCTCTCATGTTCAGACAAACATCACTATCAAGAAAGCATTCTTTGACCCAAGATTCAGGATAGTACGTGCTGTTGGAACTACCTGCATGCATTTCCACCTGTGGCTCTGTTCTTCCTGGTGCTTGTTTGCAACATTAACCCTGAGGAAGCAATTTTCATACTTAAAGAGTGCTTTCCAACACAGCACCCCCCCCCCCCTCCCTCCCCATCCCGCGACTTTACCCTCCTCCCTGTCCCACTCTCTTCTTTCTTTGCTGTCTACTCTCACTGCGTGTTCCATACATTGCCGTACAGCAGCACATAAAGAATCGCATCAAGTTCCCCAAACACTTTCACAGCAATGTTCACCTATGGTCAAACACTTTCACAGCAATGTTTACCTATGTTCAAATGGTATGATCAGTTCAACCTTGAATACTTGACACATCGGCTGTTCAAGAATCAGAATGTGACACAGATCGGCTTTAAGAACTGATGTGTACATTTTGCAGACACTTACACATTTTGTGACACTTACACGGTGTTGTAAGTCGCTTCCACAGGGGCCAGATTTTTGTTTGTGTGTGGGGACGACTCTGAAAGGCCCCTTGGTGGCTGGCTGTGCTATAACAACACCGACACCCACACTAGCAGGTTGTGCATCTTCTTCTCCCTCAACTCCTTGGGACAGTCACTTAGGCACCTTACTGCAGAACAGTTCAACAGGTTCCTCCACTTCTGTCGCTGTATGCCGAGGCCTGGGTCTCGGCAACTGTTTTTCCCTGTCCACTCTGTCTGTAATGTCCGTCGTGGTTTTGTCCGTTTGGTTCTCCTTGAACTGTTCCACCCATGTCATTGTCGCACTCCTTGACCTTTTCCATGGAGGACTTCATGCAAGGCCATAGGATCTTGTCACAAGGCCATAGGATCTTGTTCACAGGCTATACCAATGTAGTTTTCTTTCTCTGAATGACACCTGCAGATCTTCGGATGGTCCTAAGTACTGCTTGATGGTCTGATACACTTGACTGGTGGTACGATCAGTGCATCTTTCTCTGCGTACGCAGGCTGATACTCCTGCGGACACTCCCTGTGTAGACTGGCAAGGATTAATCCCATCTACCCAACAAAGGGAGTGGAGTTCTGTGTGTATGACTGCTTTTTTTTATCCGGCCATTAAGGCAGCCATACTCCAACTTCGGGGAAACTGGTGTATCTGATTCTTAGTATCTTGCAGTTAGCGTTATTTCCACTGGATTGTTCTGTTCCAAATCCTCCGTGAGGATCCCCTGCCTGGCACACGTACAAGAACACGATATACACCAGCGCACGCACGAGCCTGATCCATGTCTCATGGACATGCTCTTCTCCTTCCACGCACCTTTTAACTGGGACAATGCTGTGATTGTCTTTGGGAGGATTTTTGCGGTCTGGATCCCTTACTGATAACGATCGACCCCAAGCAAGAGAACTGGTTCCAGCTTCTGAACGTGGACAGCAACATCAGTATGGATGGTGGTGGTGTGGCTGGCCATCAACTTGGTCCTGTTCAGGCGATTTCCATGGCATATCTTGCCGAGGTTTCATCCAGTTGTTCGACAAGCTTGGCCACTTCTTGCTCACTGCCTGCCAGGCCGTCGATGTTGTCTGCAAATCGAAGGCTTGTGATGGTCCTTCTTGCCTGTGCTGATGTGATCTTCGAGTGTGTCAGTGCATGTCTCTGAATTCTATTGGCTGGCAGCCAAGATGTGGCCTTGAGAGGTTGACTGGGGTGAAGGTGATACTGTTTATCATTGTAGCCAGTCTACAATACAGAGCCTGTACAGGGCTGTCAAACTTACGCTGGGGAAAAAAAAAAAGCTTTCGTCCTGAAAACCAGCCCTGATGTGGACCGCAAACTATAAGCAACATTATTTTATCTTATCCTGAAAACCAGGTTCGATCCTGGAGAAGTGTCGGACAACAAAACACATGACAGGACATGGTTGCTAAAGTAATGAATTGTTAAGGCAGCTAAAGCTATTCCACTTGATGTCTTGAGCCTACATTACAAAAACAAAAAAAAATTTTTTTTTAAAACTTAAGATTTGTTTTTGAAAATCAAACGTACGAGAATTACATGAGAAAAGCCACACAGGCAAATAGTCAAAACAGAATGGGAAACTCATGTTCTTTCTGGAAAGTGTGTAAAGTTTTCAATACCTTTTCACCAGATTTGAAAAAAAAAAAACAAACAAAAACACTGGCCTGTCATAAACTGTGACCAGGGATAAGCATGTACAAGAGTTTACCAAAGACAGAAGAATGGCTCATAGATGCAGAAAGCGGCTGACGACGTAAGTAAAGAAGACTAACTCAATTCATGTTGTTTATAGCTAAGCTGACAAAAAAAAAAAGAAACGCAGTGAAAGAGAAGAGGAACTCAGTAGCAGAGAATTCCCAACAGGCCGTGGAGATTTATGTTCTGAAAGATCCTCCAGTATCCTGAGAGATGACAAAACAAAAAAAAAGACATGAACACGTGTCATGGCGCTGTGTATGTGCTTCCGTCTGCACACTACAAACCCTCCTCCAATCAGCTGTCACTGTACACTGAGGAGGAGTACACTGAACAACAAGGAACTTTTCTGACACTGGGTCAAGGGTCTATTCACAATTGGGGTACAACCGCTTGACCAGCACACTCAGGAATGATGACGGAAAACCACATGATGTTTTGAAGACTGTTACAACTCAGCTGAAACTTAGGGCCTACATCACACATGAACCAAAAGTCGCACATGAGCCAAAAAACAATGTCACAAAACATGCAGCATTGTTCCCATCTGACATACTTTAGTTTGAAACAGGTACGAAAGCTGTTTTGCCCTTGTTCTCATTTCATAACATGCTGTAATTTGGCAAAATGCATTCTGCGGATTTGGCATAGTGAGTCAGCGAACCGGACTACGCCTCGCTGGAAAATCAAACAGCCGCAACTGAACAGGCTCGCTTCAGAGTTTTGACATGGTAAACACTTCCTCTTTGATCGAGCTACTTCAAAGCTATGGGACCTCTGGGATGCCAGATAGCTGAAAGGAATGAAAACAGAAAAATATGCAGTTTGCAGGGGCTCCCATTGGGAAATGCAAAGATCACCGAAATTCTGCGGGGTTCTGGTATGCCTGCTCACCCTCTCCCGAAAAAAAAAAAATGTGAAGGTTGATTTCAAAATAATGCAGTGTGCTACCAATCTGAGCACTGAATGGTGTCGTGTCTACTTTTGGGTCCAACGACAAGAACGTCCACATGCAGAGCTTTTGTCTGTCACTTTCTCTTTTGCAGTGTCTACTTGATGCATGCACGACATCTCAGTGTGTTTTCAACACAATACTAGAAGTAACATAGGATTGCATGTCAGTGCAGAAGCATTCTGCAGACTGCGCTGCCACTTCCTTTCTCTGTGCACATGATTAAAAAAATTTTTTTTTTTTTTTTTTTTTTTTACATACTCATGTTTACATGTTGCTAAAGTCTGCAAATCTGTGAAGTTAGGGGCCCTGTACCTGTACCAGATACCTGGCAGTGTGGCACAAGTGTCTGAGCCTCTCATTTGCTGAAGGCATGTCATTGCGTGACATGCCTTCAACAAAAATGCTTCACTGCTGTTATTTTCGCCTCTTTGAAAAGCAGGTCTGACATGGGAATAGTTGTGCAATACAAGCCTTTGCCTCTACAAGAGTGTCCTTCACAACACTGTTGTGATAAAATCATCCCAACAGTATCTACAAAGAAAAAGAGGAGAAACTCATGTCCAGGTTTATTGTTGGGACCGATCACTGCAAAACTGTGTGATATTCATCACCCATGCATGTGTTGCTTTATCACTAATTTCACTGTTCTTCTCGCACGGTCCAGTAGATCGCTCTGCTAAAAACGATCAACATGCATTCACAATTCTCTTCCAGCCCAGCAAACATACATGTGAACTTCTGAGGAAAAATGAGAATGAAACTGACTGTGGCATTACTGAAAAAGTAAAAAAGCATGATATAAATAAACTAAAAACAAGGTGCAGAAAATGGATCTGTTTTTAACAAACATGTCATTGTCAATGCTACAAATAACAGATATTAAAAAAAAACACACACAAAACAACACAACCAACATGGCAGTCACCACGAGACACAGGCCCAGACTGTATTCAGCAGTTTTATGCTTTTTTTTTTTTTATAACATCTGTTTGTAACATTCAAAGAAGACATATCTGTTGAAACTTCATCCATCTGTTTTTAAACGACATTTTGCACCTTGTTTTCTGTGTAAATTGTATTTTGCCCTGTGAAACCGATCTCAAACTGAACCCATGAAAACTGGCTGAACAATTCAAACTACTCAAACTACTACGATTCCAGCAAGTCAACAAATAAATGTCGACTGAACTATAAAATGCATCTAAAATTCAGCCAAGCGAACAAATCTGAAAAATCTACAATTCCCACATTCCACACAACTGACACCCATAGCAACTGACTGACCCATAGCAACTGACACCCATAGACTAATCAGCATTACAAAGTGTCAACACTCAGGGGAAAAAGGAATGGGGGGAGAGGGGGGTGGGGGTGGGGAGGGGAGATAAGCGCTGAATGCACTTATGGAAAGCAGTGCTGGCTTTCTTTCCTCTTTCATACTTTGGTGCACACACACACACACACACACACACACACACACACACACACACCTGTAAAAGACCTAAAGCTATGCAGTAAATCAACTGACAAAGCCACACAAAACAACTCCCTTCACAGACACGAACCTCATCAAAGTCTTCAGCTCCATCAAAACCGAACGTTGATCCATACGTCATCAATCAGTTCTCCAGAGTTTAACGAGAATGAAGAAAAATAACTCCACGGAAGAATCTTCACGCTTTTTTCCCTTTGCCCTGCGCCATCAGTTTCTCTTTCTTCTTAGACTTTAGTTCCTTGAGGAAATCCTCCAGTTCGTTCAACTTGTTTTTCGATGGTTGCGCTGGCTCCCCATCTGCAAACTTTGTAGCTTCGCTATATGCGTCTGAAGATTTAATGGGCAGGACAGTTTTTTTCTTGTCGGCGGTCATCTGGAAATTTCTGGCTAGAACTTGCTTTCCCTTTCTGCCGCTGGGAAAATGCAGTCTGTGTCCTTCTGGGAGATGAAGGGGAGGAAGAGGAGGAAGAGGAAGAAGAGGAAGAGGAGGAGGAAGAGGAGGAAGATCTGATGAAACTTTTCAGTTGTTTTTCACGCTTTTTTCCTCGCGTTGCGAATGAAGCCCGATTTCTTTTTTTGCCGATCATCTGAAGTAGAGGTGGAAGATGAAGACCTAGACCTTTTCTCTTTTGCTTGAAGAAGAGTGTTTGGCATGTTTCGTGACGTTCTTCAGAACTGGTTGAGGATGGAAATGAAGATGAAGAGGGGCTACGATGTCTTTTTTTCTTCTGAGCTGAAGAATGGAGCTTCTCCCTTCGCTTTTTATTCGCCGATGACGATGATGAAGACGATGAAGAGCGGCGCCTTTTCTTCTTCTTTGACTGTCTCTGGAGTCGCTGTGCTGATAGCTGGGGCGTCCTCTCCTAGCGCGGCTGGATCCTTCTGAAGAGGAGGAAGAGGAGGAGGAAGAGGAGGAGGATCGCTTCCTCTTTCTGGAAGAGGATGTGGACTGTTTGTTAGGGACAAGCTGGTGAGAGAAGGAGGAGTCCACAGTGCCCGAGGACGTTCTGAACAGGAAGTGAATGTCCACGTCTCCGGGGTTCACTTTGCTGGAGGTTTAACATCCACATTGCTGATAATCTTCTCCATCCAGGAAGACATGCTGCTGTCCTTCCTGTGACGGGAACTTGTCTCCACAGTGTACTTCCCCTGTTCAGGGGCTTCTCTTTCGGTCTTTGCCGTCTCTGTTCGGTGTGCGTTTCTCCCTCTCTTCGCTTTTGTCTCTTTGAGAATATCTCTCAGTTTTGAGGATCTTTGTGGATGTAGAATACGAGCAAGATGGATCATCTGTCTGCCCGATGTTCACATCATCTTCTCTGTCTTTTCTCCTCTCTGTCCGCCGAAGTGGACTCTTTGCCCTGCTCCTTTCCATCCTCTCCTCCCTTCTCAAATACATGCTGTCACTTTCTTGAGAGGTCTTCGATTTTGGACTTGGATGGGGCGAGTCTGGCCCTTGCTGGTGTCCCATTCCTGGACTTTCTGAATTTTCCCGATTTCTCTGGTCAAGTTTGGCGTGGTATTCATGCCTGTCACTCCTAGCTTCCACGAACTCCCATGATTCCCTTCTTGACCGTTTTTGGGAATGCTCTTTCGTCTTTTCAGGTTGCTCATCAATCTCCCAAATGTGAGATGCGTCTCCAGCATCTCGCGTCTGATCCTTGTGCTCAGAGTGGCCTCTCTCCTTCCGCTCGGGTTCCAGGCGGCGTTGAGACAGTCCGCTGTCCTCAGAGGCAGTGGAGGTGTTGGCGGACATGTAGCCCACGATCTCCTGACACAGCCGCTTCTCCAGGTCTTCGAGGGACAGGTGCTGCAGCTCCAGCTTCTGCAGGGTGAGGTGCTGAAGCATCAGCTCCTTCAGTTCTGACATCTTGCCCGGAGGCTCCCGCTGCAGAGCTGACAGCTTGTCCTCCACCTTGGCCTGATGGTCCACAGGAAGGTCCATGGCCTGCGTCTCTTGGCCAGACCTTCCACTAGGATTCTGACTGGACGGGATACCCGGTCCTCCGCTATCTGTGGGCTTGCCAGATGGTTTGTCAGCCTCCTCTTCCTCCACCCACTTGCCAGTCACTTTCGCCGACTTCTCACTGCGTCCCTCGTTTCTGGACAGTTTGCCTGAGACATCTTTCTCGATCCACTTATAGGAGGCCTGTTCACTTGACCGATCGCCGGATCTGTCCGTTTTGGATCTCTTCTTGAGGCCATCTCTATCACCACTGGTTGACCTGTGTTCTGTCCTTTGCACTGGCCTGTCTGCCAAGACCTCTCTGCTGTCTCTGACGCTTGTTGTTTCTCTGGACCAGCTCTCGCCTTCCTCCAGCTCAGCTACTGTGTCAAATTCTTCATCTTCTTCAGCTTTTTTGATGGACATGTCTTTGTTGTTCTTTCCAACTGCTTCGCGCTGGGACCATCTGCTGGTGGCTCCCTCAGAGCCTGTTCTTCTGGCAAACTGGCTCTGTAATGTTCCCTCTTCTCTGTCAGCCACTTGGGTTTTTCGTCATCCACAGGTTGAGCTGCAGACTCATGTTTAGTTGGTTTCCTATCTGCTCTCTCTTCTATCACTTTGGGGGATACATCTTCATCCCATTTACTGGAGACCAGTTCCTTGAAACCTTTCACCACGTCACTCTCTGTGGTCTGTTCAGCCACTGTCTCTGGTCCATACCGCTTGATGGGTATGTCACCTTTGGAGTTTCTTGGCTCTTCTTCAAGCTGCACTCTAGCAGCTGCAGTGTCTGACCATGTGCTGTGAGCTGGCTTGGTCTTCTTGCCTCCCAAAGGAACATCTGACCATGCCTTGAACGCCTCTCTGCTCTGTGCTTCAGCACCCTTGTTCTTTGCAGAAGATTCCTGTCTAGGAGACTTGGAAGACTCACTGTCTTTGGCAGCAGGGCGGTCAACTCGTGACCACCTGCTGCCAACATCAGGTCTGAGCAGATGCCGCTGATGTTGGTTCCATATCAGTTTTATCTGCTCTCTTTTCTCCGGGTTGGTTACCTTCATATCAGCAGTCTCTGACACTGTCGCCATGTCAGTGACCACAGGCTTGACAAGGATATGCTTTTGTCCACCATCACCCCCTTCACCAACCTCAAGATCCCAGCGAGAGCGGCGAGTTGGTGAAATCCCACTTGGAAGGAACAGTCAGTGATCCATTCTTGGCGATGATTGCAGCGATCTCTTTTTCAGTTCGCTCTTGATCAGCCATGGAAAGGTCGCTGATGGTCTCTGACTTCTCAGATTTTTCAGCTTCATGTCCTCCCGCCAGTGAGCTCAAGCCTGTCTCCTTGGAGATGGTTTGCAGCAGGTCACTGTCTTTCCCTCTCTGTCTCCTCTTCTCTGAAGTTTGTTCGACTCCAGTTCTATCATCAAGGTCTACTCCTTTCCCTTTCTTTCTGTCCATTTTGTGGATGTCCGTGGGTTTTGTCTCTTGTTTGTCCGGTGACTTTCTATCATCTTTTGTGTTCTCATTTCTGTAGTCTTTGTTTCCATCCATTTTCCTCATATCCTTAGCAACAGCTGAAAGATCCTTGTCCTCTGTAAATCGTTTGTTTTCTTTGCTCTCTTTTCCTTTTGTCTCTTGGCCGCTTTTCTTTTCTTTGTGCTTGGAGACGTGTTTCAGCTCAGAAAAGTGCCGACTGCGATCCTTGTGCCGGCGTTCCTCTCTGCTGTGTTTTCTGTCCTGCCACTTCTCATCCATGAAGTCTCTGCTTCCCCTATGACCCCTCCAAGCACTGCCTCGGCTGTCCCTGCTGTATCTCTCTTGCCTACTGTGTCCGCCCTCTCTAGAAGCACTTCGCCTGTGACTTCGACTTCTCTCTGTGATCTTGACTGTCTCTGCGGTCATGGTTTCGATCTCGTCGGTCAGTGCTTGCTTTTCTGCTGTTTCTTTTTCTCTCTCGACTGGTGTGGCTGCTGTCAGAGGAACTGCTGCGACTGGAACTCTGGCTTCGGGAATGGTGCTTTTTAGTCGGCCGGAGTCCCACAAGCACTTTGTCCAGCTGGCGGGATGACGCCCCAATGTAGGTGGACAGGTCGTCCCACTTGGGTGTTGCTCCCCCGGCTCTGTCCTTCCCCTCAGCAGCACTGGCTCCTTCGCTTTTCTGAAGAAAAGCATCCATTAGAGCATGTCCGAAGGAACCCTTCGCATTGCCTTTACGGCTGGAGGAGGAAGAGTGCTGGCTGTGTGACCTTGAGCTGCTGCTGCTCCTGGACGACGATTTTGTCTGAGATCTTCTCTTCCCGCTCCGCCTCCGTTGAGACGACACTGAGGAACTGCTGTGGCTGGGGTCTTTTTCGATGACGACTGCCGCTGTTTGATGAGAGGTGCCGTTTGGAGGGTGACGGGGATGGAGACGCTGAGGGCGCTTTCTCCCTGGAGGTCTTGCTGCTCTGCTGGGACTGCCACTCTTCAAACATCTTGTTCAGCTCCGCATGGGGGGGAGCGGGGAGCCCGAGGGGGAGGAGGAGGAGGGAAGAGTCTGACTGCTCCTTAGATTTCTTCCGCTCTTTCTTCTTCCTGGATTTCTTGGAGCTTCCTGGTGAGGACGGTCCACTGTCGCGTTCTTCCTGTTCACATAAAGATGAATGCAAACACTGTCACCATGATTTCTTTGGGACATAGATCAGATGAATATGAAGAGAATTACACTGTCTCCACCCCATCAATCTTTCTTTTGAATTTGATAACTGAGGGATGATTTCTAACCCATAGAAAAAATGATTAAGGGTTATTTTGTCACAGGGTTCGTATTAAGAAAAGGGGTTAATTATATAGACCCAACTGGACTAAATTTCCAATGTCAATACATAGCCACAGACCACTTATAAGTAACAATAAAGCCAAACTCTGGTAACTAACCTTATCATTATTTGAAGATTGGGCTGTCTGCTTCATCTATACAGAAAAATTAAATGTTCATAATGCTGATGTTGGTATGGTCAAATTTTTATCAGTATCTCTGAATAACTAAAAGTTTTTTTTTTTGTAATTAGTCTTTGACTCCACACAAGAAATGGAGTTCACTTGCAACAACCACAAAATCTCTCTCTTTTTTTTTAAGAGAGGGGAAAGATCAAATTTACAAACCTTCATCCACAATGTCAGATTTCACAGACTTTCAGACCTTAAAAACCGTACCTTAGTTTTCTTCAAACATTTCCTAACCTTTTACTGACCATATAAACCCTGTTTTAAGATCTGGGGGTTAGCGGTGAATTCAAAGGCATTGCATTACATGCCAACAGGCCTTTCCATTATTTGGGATGAAAATTTTGCATCCTACAACTTTACTTTCAAGTTTAATTATGGAGATGGAGTAGTGGTGGAATGGGGGGGAGAAGAGGAAGAAATTTTTGTTGTCTCACCATCTGTCACTCCAGTGGCATTGCTGTCAAAATGCTCATTCCCCCCCCCCCCCCCCCCCCACCACCACCACCACCACCCCTCCTGCTCCACTTACAGTCACACCATGACTTATCCCACCACAGATCTAGAACCAAAAAATCTGCAGGGCAAGTCATCAAGAGGCAACCCGCCAGAGAAGGCACTGACAGCGCTGCACAGTCACTTAGGCGTTCAGTGGTGACTGTTCTGATCCAACATACACAGGACACCATCTACTAAGCCTCCCACTGACAACAATAATTGCTTAGTTGCGAAGCCAGCATCCCCTGCAAGAGGCACCTCTACGTCTGTCCAACAACAGAACTCACGAACTCACCAATCCTGGCCACCTCCACATAAACTCACCAACGGCACAGACATGGGAAAGGAAATCAAAACGGAAACGGACGTCACAATGCGAGTAGGGCATGATGAAGGACCATGGCATTTTAAACTTCTTTTTTAATGCCAGTTGATGAAGATGATGCAGTGAAGTTCAATTCTGGTTTAAGACCACATGACAGGGTTGTACACTGTAACACATCCCACCATCAACACAGGCTCCACAGATACACACCGCATGACAGGGCTGTACCCTGTAACACATCCACCATCAACACAGGCCCCACAGATACACACCGCATGACAGGGCTGTACCCTGTAACACATCCCACCATCAACACAGGCCCCACAGATACACACCCGCATGACAGGGCTGTACCCTGTAACACATCCCACCATCAACAGGCCCCACAGATACAGACAAACATGCTATTGGTCAGGAAACTTCAGCAACACTCCCAGAAACGTATCCATTAGAGAATGAGACTGGACTGTGTGGTCCCAGTCTTCCCAACTGAGCCCATAGCAAATTCAGTTGGGTAGGAGCATGTCAGGGCAGAAAAATCCCACAAATGTACAGGGCTCTGATCGGAATCGAACCCATCGTGCCAGTGGTTGATCCACAACATTAACGACTACACCATGGCAGCCAGTCAATTTCTTTTTCTTTTTTTTTTTTTTTTTTGTTTGAGACAAACTTGTTTCATTCCCTTCCCTTCCTTCATAAACCCATACAAGCGCACATATGCATACCCCTACCCGCCTTCCAGCCCTCTCATCCACCCACTCCTTAAGCACACCCATAAGCGGACCTACCGGCCATCTTTCTTCTCAGCTTTCATGAGTTTGATCAACTTGTCAGCACTTTTCTGCAGACTGTCTCCCTCTTCCTCAGAGGAACTGCTGGAGTCGCTGCCACTGGATTTGCTTCCCTTGGTCGACTGCTCTTTGCCCTGGGAGACACAAAACCACAGGATTCTCACAATCACTCGTTGACAGATATGCTATGGACCAGTTATCGATCAATCCCATGTCGCATTTTTCACCATTTCCGTTATATGTCTATTTACATGCCAAGAAGAGGAGTTTGTGTCATATTCTCTGTCGGACTGTTCTGCTGTGCCGCGTGTTAATCTTCTGCAAACTGTGACCAATGTGCTTGCTCTGCAGGCCAATCTTGCCGCAAACACAGTCCTACCAACCCACCCTGGCTCTCTGACTGCCTCAAGCAATCAGCATTTTTTTTCCTTACTTCTTTCAGTGCAGCAGGCAGCCCCAATCCCATCATTTCAAGGGCTGAGTATGCAGGTCACTGTGTGTTATGCAACATGGTTGTCCCTAGTGCCAAAGTCTGTTCTTTCCTCGGCCTTTTCACGACAAGTATGTTCAAATAATTAACCCTTTCCCTACCAGCCTGCATAACTCCCGGCTTGCTGAGTGCCAGTCGACCTACCTGTGGTTCAATGATACCAGGCTGCATGAACACAATCAATTGTGTAATGGGTCGCTTTATTAAATCAGCTGTATCAAAGACATCAATGTCCATTACTCTACTTGCTTGCTGAAGACAAGCGTCTGCTGAAACACCAAGATGTTTCAAAAATATATGTCACAGCCATAGGGAGGCCCTCATCTCCACTGACCCAGAAATAAAATTGCTAAAAAAAAAAAGATTAAAAAAAAAAAAAAGCATGCAGAAAACGGGGGGGGGGGGGGGGGGGGGGGGGGGGGGGGGGGGAATCCTAGCACACCGACTCGCCCACACCCAACTCAGGCAAACACCAAGTACCCACAGAACAGTCTGTTCTTCCCATTGTTAATGAGAGAGACCCAGTTATGTCCCTTACTGGGAGATACTCATCTCCCTAATCAGTCTCGGTACATAGGAACAAAAGCTGCTCAGAGCAGCTCTCTACTCTCTCGACATGTGTAACCAACGGCAGCTGAAGTACTGACGGCAGTATTACTAGTATCGGTGATCCTACTTGCAGGCAGTTAAAGTGTTGAGGGCAGCAGTGGTACTAATCTTGGTGATCCTACCTGCTTCTGGTTTGGTCTTCCTATTCGTTCTACCTTCCCTTTCTTTGTTTTGTCACTCTGCCATTCTCTCCATAGTTTCCTTCTTCAGCAAAAGCTCTGGGCTTCATCATTGTGGTCAGTTTCTTCACAATGCAAAATGGCAAACAACGCACAGGCACATGCTCCGATTCAAGCGCATGCACACAAAACACACTACACATGCTCAAGACAGTACATTAAAGACATGCACACTCTTTACTACACACATACGCAGTACACTACACTTCACACACACACACACACACAGACATACAGACACAAACACACACACATGCCTTTGCTTAAGTCTGTGTCAGACCAACTGACATAGGCCAGAACATCAAGGCTACATCAAAATGTTGTTATGCTCTGTATAGTTGCGCGGAGATTGTTTTCAATCATGACAAGCTCCTAGCATAACACCATCAGTCTCCAAAATCCCTCAAAGTCTGACTGTGGCTGCCCACGTGGCAGGGTAATCAAAAATGATCACACACGTAATGTTCTCATCCCTAGCTGACGCATTTGTACAAAAGTGCTCAAGTACATCGGCTGTTCGGATGATCCCTGGAGTCTTTTAGCCAGGGTACGACAACAACAACAACACAAACACAAATGCTTGTCTGCACATACGCGTACACACACAAACACACTCTCTCTCTCTCTACGCACACAGACACACGCACATGCACACACACACACTCTCTCTCTCCCTCTCTCCCCACTCACACACACACACACACAGAGATGCACACACACACACACTCTTTCTCTCTCTCAACAACACACAAACACACACATACACACACACACACACACACACACACCACACCACACACATACACGTACACACACACTCTCTCTTTCTCTCAACACACACACACACACACACACAGAGGGGTTAATTACCTGCAGACATCGGCATTTCTCCAGCCCGCACACACACACTCTCTCTTTTCTCTCTCAAACACACACACACACACACACACACACACACACACACACACACACAGAGGGGTTCATTACCTGCAGACGTCGGCATTTCTCCAGCCCATGCTTGGCCTCTGTAGACCGAGGATCCAGTTTCAGCACTTCTCTGTAGTTCTCCACTGCCTCCTCCAGGTTGCCCTCATCTTCATACCTGCCTCACACACACACACACACACACACACACACACACACACACACACACATAATCACCATCTGTTGCATCAAGGGAGATAATTCTGGAGGTTATGGCTCCTGCACAGCATAGAGGTAAGTACCAAGCACCATTCTCTCACTCTTTTTTTTTTTTCAAAGGTTTCTTACTTATCAAGAGCATCATTCAAGCCAAGTGGGAACAGAGTATTTGTACAGACTGGTAAGTATGAGAAAAAGTGTACAGACACAGAATTTTTTTTTTTTTCTTTTCTTAAAATACGAGTGGCGCTGTGCTTCGGTGAAGCACTCTCCCCCTGAGAGGATATATCTGGAACTTTATATAGAGAAATCTTTTGTGACAGTGAGCTTATACATGTTCTTTCCTTCATACCCTTACCCATCCACCACTCTCACTCACACTCCTCACGCACAAATCTCCACGCATCACTAACCGGCGAGCACACGCCACTCGAGTCTCCACCAGGTACTTCTTCGCGTTCACGTGACTGGGGTTCCCCTCCAGGGCTTTTCCAAAGTCGTCGATCGCCTTCTGGTACGAAGCGTTGTTGGCATACCTGTGATAACGTACACTTAACTGCGTGACTTTGACTTTGTCTGATGAAGGGGGAGGCTGGTAACCTAGCAGTGCTCACTGCATGGCACCTACCACAGGCATTGTTGGGAATCAAACCGCTGCCAAACACCCTGTACTTTTGACCTGGACTGTGTTTATTATTTTCTGGGATTAGTCAAAGCCACCGGCTTGGTGAACTGAAGGTTTCACTTCGACACGTCTGATAGAAACTGAAATTCAGCGGTCGTCACTGAGACACGTCCTCACTGCCTTACTCTCACTCATCTCTCTCCTGCTCTCTCTCACCTCACTCACAAGCACACGAGCACACACACACACACACACACACACACACACACACACACAACACACACACACATGCACACAGGTGCACACACATACACACACACACACATGCACAAACACACACATACACACACACATACAACATCTCTTCTCCCTGTTCTTCTGCAAGGCATAAAACAAATTCCAGGAAATACACACACTAATGCATCACGAAAAAAACAAACCACAACTCTGTGATCTTATATCACCTGACGGAATGCTTCTTCATCAAAATATAACAAACCAATGCTAGGTCTTACTTTCCATAAATAAAAAATCACAGCTGACATATTTCACTCAAGAACGAATTTTTTTTTTTTTAATCTAAAAAGAAAGGACTTCAGATAATAAAAAAAAAACATACATCACCACAACCCATCCCACCTCTGTGCCCCTCCTACCACTCCCCACACCTCCCCTTTCCTCCAGCACACACAGACACACACAGCTGCCAAAGTCTGGGGGAACAACGTTAGTACTACTGTGGGAAGGTGGGTGAGGAAGGAGGTGGGAGAAGAAGGCCCAAAGCTGCCTCCTCCTTGGGATCATGGCACTGGATGAAGGTCATCAACTGAGATTAAAGGGCGATAAGCCTGTATGTATGTATAAAGACTGTTGGACTCTCAGCAAAAAGTTTGGGTCTGCGATACATCAGTGCTTTTTTTTTTTTTCTCTTTGATTAAAGTAAAGTGCTGATGTGTACCTTTTATCTCTGGTTGCAGCCTACAATGACAACTTTTTTGTTCTCTGACACAATTTTAGTTAAAACAATTTAACACCATGAGCATGTACATAATGTTATTCTTAAGTAAAAAAAAAAAAAAAAATTAAAAAAAAAAACCACCACCATGGACTGGTTTGTGGAACCAACACACAGATCGAATTCCCTGTGATTTTTGTTTCTCCCTTGTGGGGGTCGAAGTGTTACAGTCTGTTAAAAAAAGCACTGGTGAAACTCTTGACTGTCAGATTTTAAATCATAAAAAATGTGGAAAAATTCGTCATGGAAGGCAGCCACGCACTCATCACCATGGCCATCTCCCACCCTCCTCACACACCCCACACTCACACAGCTCCTCTGGCGACCAAGGCCTCCGTGTGGCAAGGGTCGATCTTCAGGGCCATGTTCAGATTCTGTATGGCCTCCAGATGGCGTCCTTTCTTCATCATCTCCACCCCCATCACAACACTGTCCGCCACAACAACCAACAACCACCTTATTCCATGGATGCACAAAGACCACCGAAGTAGCCAACAAAACAGTTTTAAACTACAAGAACAGAGTAAGAATGTGACATTGTTAACGATGAAATAATTATTATTGTTATTAAGAGTACTTACATAGCGCATTTCCTCGATTACAGACCAAGTTCTAAGAACTATCATCCGCCCTCTGGTTTACACAACGAGCTGCCAATCTGGGTCAAGCCAATTGAACAGCTGATTGCTGGCACTACATTCCGTCATTTCCTGTGTCATTCTGCCAATATAGTTACCTTCATTCTTCCACTTTTTCACTCAGTGTGCATGCCATGTGTAATGAGCCATCCATGCTAACGGCCAAACTGTCCTTCTCCTCTGAAAGTTGGTGATGGAATTTCATGTGCACGCTAAATGTTCTACATGCGTTCCTACATGAAACCTCAGTTTTTAGTCTCATTCACGGGACTTTTTACGAAATGGGAGTCAGAACCCAATGTTAACCCCAAAGTGAAAAGTCCCACTGTACTGAAATGTGTGTGTGCGCACGCGCGCATGCTGTTGTGTCTGTTGTTAACATGCACCCTTGTTTGTAGAGGCATGATACTTACTGCAATATTCATCTTCTTATTGGTTTCATTTATGTTTTCTTTAACCATTATTTGTAAGCGCTTAGGGCTTAAGATGTAAGATTAAGTGCCATAAATAATCATTATTATTATTATTAAACCGCCCAGCTGTGATTCGAATCCACAGCCCCAATATCACCAGAACCTTGCATCCAGCACTCTACCAGCTGAGCTGTTCCAGCCCCCTTTCACCCTTAAAATGGTGAAAAAGGAAACGTCCTTTTTTGATAAGGCGCTTAAGAATAAACACATCCCTGGTTTTTGTTGGGGGAAAAAAAAAATCCATTCCAGCGTCAGCTGGAAAGTCCTGTGTTCAAGTCCTGTGTGAGCCCTCCTCCACCCACCAGCTTCAACCCAGAGTTGGGCAGCTGTGAGCGGGCTTAAGAGGGTGGACTGGAACCACGCAGCCATGTTTCACCCACTTCATTCTTTCGTCTCTCAGACAACTGCTAAAAATTTCCTGACCAACACTGCGCAGGTGTCGTACCTCTACAGCCTAGCTGACACCTGGCTATATCAGGAATGGAAGCTCTGTCATACAGCCTCAGACTGGAATTACACAGTGATATCTTAATCTTCCTGGTTTAATACAATGGAATTACATGGCGTCATCTTCATCATCCTAGCTTACAGCAATCGAATTACATAGCATCATCTTAACTCACTGAACCCTAAGACCGACAAATTGTCGGCTGAGACACGAACCCTCTCAGCACCTGCAGCTGGCAAATTGTCAGTCTGCGATACCCGCTTACTTTCACTTCTAATCGCATTAAGGTGGCACATGGTACGAAAAAATCTGAAAAAATCGCTCAGAAATGTGTTTTGGGTTTATGGTGAAAATGCCGTCTTTGGTGTCTCAACACATTCACGTGTGTGGTTCATTTTCTTTGAAATGAGTGATTTTCATGAAAAATTAAGCATTTATTGAAGTGTGTGTGAAAACTTTCAAAAGTATGAATCCGAAGAAAAAAAAAAGGCAAAATTCGAGCAATATTTACCACATGACCATCATGACTAAACCAGTCATATTGTGGCTAATTCGAAAGCTGGGACTCTGACCTACAAACTGACCAACATTCCTTATGCAAATTAAGTACTGCCTCAGCCTATCATCATAAAGAAAGCAGTCACCCAATTCTAGTCTTGTCCAACCAAGGACTCGTTAGTTGTAAAGAAGGCATCAGTTCCTTTCAGTCAAGGTCAAATCTATATGCAGATGACACTGACTGGCCAGCCGTCACCTGTACAGCGCATGATCAGTGCCCGAGTGCACCAAAACCACACTTCGGCACTTTCTGGCTTATGCAACTCATGGCGTCTGCTTGAAAGCTTCAAACCGAAAGTTCATTAGGAAAGGGAGCTTGCTCTAACGTGGTATCCTTCCCAGTGGTTTGGCAAGGTTCGAGCATTGTTTTCAGTAGTTCTACGCATCTTTTTTTCCTTCATTTTAGAAGTCAAAATGACCAAACAAGCACGATACACTGTCAGACAAGTCATAGATGAGTCAGAAGATGGTGAAACTTCTCAAACTTTGTCGATCGTGAGTCCACATGTTGACGAAGCTGCCAAATGCCATGCAAATAATTGTGAACATGCATGACAACAAAAAGTAGGGTTTTTTTAATCAAACTTTTTTTTTTTTTAAAAATCACAAACAAAATATTCACAAGAGAGTCTGAAATTCTGACGTAACATAACACATCTATCCACCAGCAAGTATGCAAATTTCAACACGTTTCATCTAGTAGGTTTTTGAGATACAGATGTCTTATTTGGGTAACCATAAATTTTGCTGTTAACTCCCAAAACCTTCAGGCTGTGCGTGCCCTTCTCTAGTACAATAGGCGGGGTGCATAAGGTTAATCAACCTAGTTTACTGCAATGGAATGACACAGCATCATCTTAATTAATCATCCTAGCTTACTGCCATGTAATTACATAGCATCATCTTAATCAATCATCCTAGTTTACGGCCATGGAAATGACACAGCATCACCTTAATTAATCATCCTAGTTTACTGCCATGGAATTACATAGCATCATCTTAATTAATCATCCTAGCTTTCTGCCATGGAATTCCATAACGTCCTCTCAATCGTCCCCATCTTATTCCTTAAAAACAAAGTCTCAAAGTCTGTGATTATGCTCTGCTCTCAAGCGGTGACCCTCAATTTCATGTCCACACCAACGCTCACCAACATTTTGTCTCCACATTGTTGGTGCAGGCACGCTCCTGGTGCGCACAGTCATTGGATGAACACAGTGTAAGCCTCCGCTCACGTTGGCTCTGCGGCTTTACAGTTATTGCGGTCAGTAGAGGGCTTAGCATCTGGCATCCGGAGGGTGCTGCATCAGCAAGGTGCCACTGAGCACCACCAGAGGGACTATGCACCAGTGCAGCATCTTTGCTAGGAGGGCCGTTTCATTATGTTGCTCCCTGTGGACTGCCTGCAGTGGCAGTTATTGCCTCGGAACAAACGGGTGCAGCTGTGTATGGGACAGCAAGAATAAGCAGTATAGGAACAATGCTATGGGGGGAGGGGCATGAAAGATGGGACCCGCCCCCCCCCCCCCCCCCGCCCTCTCTCCCTCAGTTGAAAAACTATTTCATCAGTATATAAAGCCTCTTTGAAGAGAGTGTTTATTCTGTGGTGTGTTTTATCATCCAAATTCGTAGCTACGCCTTCAGCTCACGCATCCATCTTTCTGCTTTCAGTGCACATTTACAGCCATCCTCAATTGATCTGGGAGATATGTAGGACATCCCTCATAGCAAGATTTTTCTCTGGGTCTTGTCAGTCTCTGGCCCTTCAACATGCTGCTTTTCAGCAAGACCTCTGTGCAGCAATCAGCAGTGCTGGTACAAATGATCCAAGCCATCAGAAAAGGCATGGGGACAGTGAAGCGAAGGGTCAAATTTCCATGGACATCCCCAAAGGGAAATCTGCTCACGGGGGCAAATCCCATTTCCGCAGATTATAAGTTTTTGATCTACAGCATAGCTTTGTGTTGCAAGCCCAGTGGGAATGAAGGCATCTGTATTGGACAGGTAAGTATGAGAGTAATGACTCACCTGTTGTGGACTTGTTTGTTGGTCTGCCACTTGCGCAGCGCTTCAGCATACTCCTCCCTCTGCACAGGGGTGTTTCACTCTGTGTTAACACACACACACACACACACACACACACACACACACACACACACACACACAACCACACAAACACCACGCACACACACAATTTCTTTTGTTGAATTTGTAGAACATACTAGTTTGGTAACAAATGTACTCCCAGTAGCTGAAATTTGATCTCTACTGAAATCAAACAATGAACAAAAATGCACACACGCTCTCACCAGCTCTCTCTCTCTCTCTCTCTCTCTCTCTCTCTCTCTTCTCTCTGGGCAACAACCCCTTTCCCTCTCTCACGCACACACATTCATACACCAATCCACCATGAGGAGCGATTACTGTGAGATTGGTTCAAGACCAATTTACATCACAATTGGGGAACATATTCACAAATCATGACAGAAAAAGCCATAAAATGTGAAAACTGAGCCACCATGTTTTGTAGCTGTCCCAAAAGAAAACATCAACAACAACAAAAATATTTGGGCATCTTTCGGGGAATGTGTGTTCTGTCAGTGCCATGCTCTCAGTGCACAATGAGGAACATAGCGTTAGTGTTGATAATGCTAAACCCTAACAGAATTTTCCAACCCTAGCTTGCCCCGCCCCTTGATAGGACCCCAAACCAAACCGTCCCAGTTCATCCAAGGCCACATTCTGTCAAGTGTGGTTCAAATCAGTTCTGCTGAATTCACATCACTCCCTCGCGACTGACAGAACAGGCCAACCCACAGACACCAGTGACAACACAGCTCTGGTGGCGGGAGGCAGACAGCAAACAAAGGTGCACAAAACCGTGGAGGCAAACAGCACATACACAGCGACACAATGGACTCGCCTGTGGAGGCACACACACAGCGACACAATGGACTCGCCTGTGGAGGCACACAGCACACACAGCGACACAATGGACTGACCTGTGGGGGCCCACAGCGACACAATGGACTCACCTGTGCAGGAACACAGCACAAACAGTGACACAATGGACTCAACCATGGAGGCCCACAGCACACACAGCGACACAATGGACTCGCCTGTGGAGGCCCACAGCACACACAGCGACACAATGGACTCACCTGTGGGGAGGCGCACAGCGACACAATGGACTCACCTGTGGAGGCCCACAGTGACACAATGGACTCACCTGTGGAGGCCCACAGCACACGCGCACAATGGACTCACCTGTGGAGGCCCACAGCGACACAATGGACTCACCTGTGGGAGGCCCCTCATGAGGGAGGCGGAGTTGCTCAGCCCCAGCAGCGACTGCAGGACGTCCACGCTTGCCCTTGTTGGTGAACCCCAGGATGGAGGTCAGCAGTTCGCTGTAGGACAGACCGCACCGCTCCAGCTTGCGCCTGAAGGCAGTCAACCCATCACCATCCCCCGTCAGAAGCAGGAACTTCCATCAAGTAACGAAAAAGTAGGGTAACTCTTGCACCCATGATGAAGTATAAAAAAAGCATGTTCATAACTCCACAATGAACGCTGCTTGCAGCACGGAATCGCCTAGCAGAAAATGACAGCACAGAGCACACGGAACAAACAAGGAGACAGTCAGGTTACCGTTTGTATTCATGTGTATCAGAGGGTCTTTGGAGTGGCACGTTCTGTTCTCACTCTGCCAGTTTTTCTTGGGAGAGAGTCTTTTCTTGTGCATGAGAAATTCTTTTCTCATTGAGACAGTCTTATTGCTTGTCACTCTGTGCCACTGTCTTGAGGGAGGAAGGGGACTAATCCCGCACACTCTCATTCACACAGACATGTCCACCCACATAAACAAACACTGATATGCCCAGCTCCACCTCACCCTCCATGCCTTTCTCTCTTTCTAAAACACACACACACACACACACACATATATATATATATATACAAATAGAGAGAGAGAGAGAGAGAGAGAGAGCAAGGTTCCTACAGACTCCCAAGAACAAAATTCAAGGAGTTTTCAAGGCGTGCCTTTTCTATTTCAAGGCTACAATACTTGCGTAAAAACTGAAAAAAAGAAATGGCAGTTTGATTTTTTCTGTGTTAAGGTTGATGAAAAAAAAATATTTAAAAAACAAATTTTGGGGGGGTAAAAAGAAAACAACAACAACAACAAAAATTTGTTTTTGATTAATTTTCTTCATCAACCTGAACACAGAAAAATCAAACTGCCATTTCTTTTTTCAGTTTTTATCAGAGTGAGTGTGCCAGTACACCACACATTAGAACATTAACCCCTTGGCCGCCCCGTCACGGATATTTCCGTGACAGTTCCGTGAGCAAAAATCTGCCATCAGTACGGAAAAATCCGTGATCGTCATCGTATGAATTTTCCTATCTTTATCCTTAGTTTTGGGGTTTCCCAATTCACACCAATAAGAAAGTCCGATATGTCTGTGATGAATATTTGTGAGCGAAAGAATCCAACGAGGCAGAAAAGTGGTCAGTTTGGGCTGTACCGATACCACCCCCTGCCGATTTTCACATGAGTTCAACATGGCTGAAGAAGAACCACGAGTGGGACCAAGTGGCGTCAAAAGAAAGCCTGCACCAAAAAAACTACAGCGAGTTTGTTACCATTGATGTTGAGAAAAGTTCTTCAACTGATTGAGGACGAAGACTTTGTTGCCTATGATGACATCAGTGTGTCAGAAGACTCGCTGGATGAGGACGAAGGTGACAAATCAGCTGTTCAGAGGAGGGGGGGTGATGTTTACGTCAACATTGCCAGAATAGCTCGTGAGAACAGAGCAGAGCTGGACGCAGAGTATGACTGCGTCACTGACCCAGATTTTGAAGTGGGCGAAGGCCCGTCAAGTGATTGCAGCTCAGAAAAGGAGGAGGGTACTGTGAGTGAAGCAGAAGCGTCGTCTGCTACAGCTGGCACACACATAACGGGTCAGCCTGCTCGTGGCCAAGCCAGCACGCGTCAACATAGGCGGCCAAGCGTTGGAAGGGGAACAGGTACGACCCATAGTTATTGTCTTGTGTGAGTGTGCTAATGAATGGGTTTTGATCACATGGCATATACCAGAAAACAGAAGACTTCACATGGTGGGCGTGGTGTGGGCGTGGCACTCTGAGTGTTTCTGATTTCACTGTATGTGTGTGTGTGTGTGTGTGTGTGTGTGTGTGTGTGTGTGTGTGTGTGTGTGTGTGTGTGCTATCAAATAGTTTTTGAGTAGATACTTGAAACAAGACTGAGTGAGAAGTAGTAATGGTGCATGTGCTATTTGTGTGTGTGTGTGTGTGTGTGTGTGTGTGTGTGTGTGTGTGTGTGAGAGTGAGAGTGAGAGAGAGAGAGAGAGAGAGAGAGAGAAAGAGAGAGTATGTGTGTGTGAGTGAGTGTGTGTGTGTGTGTGTGTGTGTGTGTGAACATGACTTTTATTTTTATGTCAACAGGTGTTGGCAGAGGACGGGGGAGCAGAGGCAGAGGACGGGGAGCTGCTGCACAGAGGGGGAGAGGGAGAGGTGGTGTGTTGGCCCCAGCCCCTTGTGCCACCTACCAACACCCAGCCAGACAAGAAAACACACACAGCAAGTTGGATTTTCTGACGTTCCAGCTGCAAGTCATCAGTGACCTCCTGTATGGTGACAATCCAGCATCACAAGCAGCTCTACCCCGTTCTGAAGAAATTGCACGACTGACGGAGAGGCACTTCGCCACTACCTTAGAAAAGATTGGGGGTGGGGGGGTGGGGGGGGGGGTGGGGGGGGGAGGTGTTCATCAGGCAGGAGGTGCAAGGTGTGCAGCAAGAGGGGTATCCCAAAGGAAACAAAATGTGTGTGGACAGTGTCCTTCAACAACACCATCTCTGTGTGTGCAGCCTTGTTTCCAGGAGTATCACACAAAGAAAAACTATTAGTCACTGTCTCCTGTCCTGTATATATGATTATGTACATATGTGTGTGATTTTATCATCATTGTGTTTGTGTTGTGTGGTCATAATACTGGTGGATAATAGAAGAAGAAAAAGCAACAGTGACACATAAATTTCTTTCTGAACCTCCGAACAACCTAGATGTAGCTGTGGACATGTATCTGGTCAATTTGAAAACTTTGGATTTATATTTTTCACATAAGGTAAGGAAATGCATTTTTCCTTATAATTCTTTTGTTTTTAACACATAATTCACTGATTTGTGTTTCACACTAATATGATAGTATGTTTAGAAATTGAGTGAAAAACACATAAACCTATTTCATTGGACATAAACTTTTTGCAGTGTTCTTGAATGTGATTGAAATTGTTATCAAAAGATAGAGTGTTCAATTTCCTTTCAGAAAAGTATAGGTTTCATACACTTTTGTTCAGTAGTTTTTGAGCCAGAATTTTTTTTTAATTATTACCCTTCGCGACTAAAAAAGGCTTGGCAAACTGTTGTCTCGGAGCTTTAAAAGGGTGTGGCAGGGCAAAGGGTTAACAAACCAAGACTCTTTGTATTAAATGCCAAAAAAACACTAATCAGCAAAAATATGTCCATTTGTAAGAGAACATACAGACTATGCATGGTGTGTAAGCGACTGGTTGGAGGAAAAAAAAAAAAAAAAAAAAAAAAAAAAAACTGGTTGAAAAAAAAAAAATTACAAACATCGTTGCGAGCGTTAATACCAAGGAGATAATTTGACTTCATCAAAATTGATGAATTTTACCACGTTAAAAAAATTTTCATTTGCCTCAACACAGAAAAAAATCAAACTGCCATTTCTTTTTACCACATTAAAAATTTTTGGAACTGATGGCTTGATTTTCAAAGGTTTTCAAGGAGGTCTGGTCCACAGAGCCACATTTTATTGATTTTCAAAGAAATTCACTGTCAGAATTCAGGGAGTTCAAGGAGCGTAGGAACCCTGGAGAGAGAGAGAGATTTGTTTTTTTAATGTTGACATGCAAATGCTTGTGTGGTTGGCTGTTGCTTTCTAAGTGTGTTATTTGTTAAATTTGTTGTGAAAGGATTAATGCATTTTTGTTATTTCATATTTGGCAGATTCTCATTGATTTTCGTATGTTCATCGCTTTGATACTCACTGCTTGACAATTGTCCAACATTTTTACCCATTTTTCCTATGCAATAATAATACTTTAAACACTTATACACACTCAAGCAAGTACCGACAAACAATGTACGTTCACATCAAACTTTTACATGCAGTCAACTCCTACCCAATCTACCTACCCCTTCCCTCCTCCCGCATCCTTTCCCACCGTCTAATATCACTTATAGTGAACAGTCATTAAAACACACACACACACACACACACACACACGTGCGCGCACGCACGCACGCACGCACGCACGCACGCACGCACGCACGCACGCACGCACGCACGCACGCACGCACGCACACACACACACACACACACACACACACACACACACACACACACTGGCAGAAGAACTTACCTGTAATGAACGGGAAAATCATCCTTACTGATCAGTCCCTGGAACATAAGCCCACAACATGTACTGTTAATACCCATAGATGCTCGACCCACTGCTCTTGACAAACCACCAAAACTTGTTCAACCGGCACCTGTCCGCATGATCAGACACAGCAGTAGATGTTTATGACCCAAGCTTCAACCAAATACCTGCTGAAATGATTTCGAGCCAGCATGCACACAGCTTGCTACACATTCACAGTGTTAACTTCAGCACTGTGAAAGGAGTTTCCTGTTCAAGGGAGATTACTCTGGCGATTTATTCCAAAAGATTTTGGCATATTCCAAAGCTGCTAAGAACTTACACTGCTGAAATGATTTTGAGCCAGCATGTGTACAGATTATCGATCATTGTAAACTTCGGCATTGTGAAAGCAACTTCCCATTCATGGGAGCTAACTCTTGACAACTTATTCCAAAGCATGCAACCAATGCCACATTGGAATTATTCCAAGGGCAGGGTACGCTCAGTTTTGTACTCTTCTGGACAGCGGTGGTGCAGTAAACTAAGGCTTCTCTACAGTCACTAACCAAGACCATCGTCATAAGCTGTGCACAGCAGCTACCGATGTGAAATCCTGTCCATATCAACAGATCAAGCACGTAACATGAGACACCGTTAAAAGTACTGCAGAGAAAAGACAAAAAATACTGCAGTGAAAAGACGAAAAACATTGCAGTGAAAAGACACTTTCATTCAGCTCAGTTCTGGACGACTTGTCACACACAATCCACCGAGTTCTGGTTTTGTTTTGTAATCTTTTCCTTTTTCTTCTTTTTTTACAAATGAGCAGAAAAGAACACACAAAAAAAAGACCACCACACACTTCTCATTTAAAACATCCTGACATTTTATCCTGCAGATTTCCTACACATCCTATTGATTTTCCTTGTGCTAGGACAGGTGTTATATGAAAGGAACTATCTGCGGCCAGAGAAAGAAAAAATAAATCGCCAAAGCATATGGCATGGCATGACACCCCCCTTCCCTCCCCCCAATACATTTTCCTTTCAAAATGAAATTCTCTGAAGCTGGTTTTCCTTGATGTTAATGCATATTACCCACCACCTTCACTTTATCTAAAATCACAAACTGAAGCGGTTTTTCTTTTTTACATCTGAGTTGCACTATGTTATACTTCCTCCAGACGTATTCAGTACCAAAGTGCGAGACAGACAAACAGATTTGCAAACTGGTTAACAGAGAGATCTCCTTCTGGATATATCTAATGTCAAGAGAGACACTGATAAAACAGAGCCAATCAAAGGGGCATAAACATCTATACAGACAAAGTGACTACAGTCACGCTCTCAAAGACACGAAGATTTCTACGTACACAACTAGTCACGCTCTCAAAGACACGAAGATTTCTACATACACAACTAGTCATGCTCTCAAAGACACAAAGATTTATACATACATCTGGTCACCCTCTCCAAGACACACAGATTTCTACATACATAAACAACTGGCCACGCTCTCAATGACAAAGATTTCTACTACATACACACTAGTCACGCTCTCAAAGACACAAAAGACTTCTACATACACTAGTCATGCTATAGAGACACGAAGATTTCTACATACATGACGACTAGTCACGCTCTCACAAAGACACAAAAACGTCTACATACACTAGTCATGCTATAGAGACACTAACATTTCTATATACATGACGACCAGTCACGCTCTCAAAGACACAAAGACGTCTACATACTAGTCATGCTATAGAGACACAAAAATTTCTGCATGCATGACGATTAATCAAGCTCTCAGAAACACAAAAATTTTCTAAAAATACAACTAGCCACACTCCCAGAGACACACAGATTTCTGCATACACAACTAGTCATGCTTTTAGAGACACAAAGATTTCTACATACACAACTAGTCACACTCTCAGAGACACAAAGATTTCTACATACAAAACTAGTCATGCTTTTACAGACACAAAGATTTCTACATACATGATGACTACTCAGTACTCACGGTTTTAGAGACACACAGATTTCTACATACACAACTAGTCATGCTCTCAGAGACACACAGATTTCTACATACACAACTAGTCATGCTCTAACAGACACAAAGATTTATACATACACATCTAGTCACCCCTCCAAGACACACAGATTTCTACATAAACAACTGGCCACGCTCTCAATGACAAAGATTTCTACATACACAACTAGTCACGCTCTCAAAGACACAAAGACTTCTACATACACTAGTCATGCTATAGAGACACGAAGATTTCTACATACATGACGACTAGTCACGCTCTCAAAGACACAAAAACGTCTACATACACTAGTCATGCTATAGAGACACAAACATTTCTATATACATGACGACCAGTCACGCTCTCAAGACACAAAGACGTCTACATACACTAGTCATGCTATAGAGACACAAAAATTTCTGCATGCATGACGATTAATCAAGCTCTCAGAAACACAAAAATTTCTAAAAATACAACTAGCCACACTCCCAGAGACACACAGATTTCTGCATACACAACTAGTCATGCTTTTAGAGACACAAAGATTTCTACATACACAACTAGTCACACTCTCAGAGACACAAAGATTTCTACATACAAAACTAGTCATGCTTTTACAGACACAAAGATTTCTACATACATGATGACTACTCACGGTTTTAGAGACACACAGATTTCTACATACACAACTAGTCATGCTCTCAGAGACACACAGATTTCTACATACACAACTAGCCATGCTCTAACACACACAAAGATTTCTACATACTCAACTAGTCATGCTCGTAGAGACACAAAGATTTCTACATACATGACAACTAGTCACGCTCTCAAAGACACAAAGATTTCTGCATACACAACTAGTCATGCTCTTAGAGACACAAAGATTTCTAGTACTACATACATGATGACCAGTCATGCTCTGAAAGACACAAAGATTTCTACATACACAACTACTCACGCTCTTAAAGACACAAAGATTTCTACATATTTGACTAGTCATGCTTTCAAAGACACAAAGATTTCTACATACATGACAACTGGTCATGCTCCCAAAACACACACAGATCTACAGTCACAATCACTAGAGTCACGCTCTCGAAGGCACAAAGATCTGAACATACACAATGAACTAAGTGATGTTCTCAGAGACTTAACAATCTCCACACATGCGTTCTTTCTCAGATACACAACCTCTACACACAAACACAACGATTGGAATCATGCTCTCAGAAACATAAAGATCTCTATACACACATCAATTGGAGTCCAGCTCTCAGACACACAAGAATATCTGCGCACAAACACATCCACACATAAACACACACACACACACACACACTCACTCACACGCGCACACACACACACACACACACACACACACACACACACACACACACACACACACACACACACACACACACACACACACACAATGACTAGAGTCGTACTATTTTAGGCAGCTTCTCTTCACTGGTGGATGCACTCTCCCTCAGAGACACAAAGATCCTCTTCTTGTCTGGGTTAACAGCCAGTACAATTCCTGAAAAACACACACACACACACACACGCACACGCACACACACACACACACATTAACATATAATTCTGTGAAAAGACGTAAAATGTGATTTGCTTGTTTCTTTCGTTCAGCAAAAACATTAATTTTTCTGTTGAGTTTGTTTGTAGACACTGTCAAGGTAAAAAGAATGCCAACTGACCCCTGAAAACATCCCTCGGATGGTAGGCCTCCGTCAAGCTCTGATGGGAAAACATCCGGGGTAACTCTTTGGCCGGGCAGAAAGCCTGTATAGACACACACACATCACACAAGTATGCATCAGATTTTCTCCATTATAGTTGTTTCACTTTCCTAGAAAAGATTCTGATCTCATGCAAAAAATTAAAGACATCAAAGACAAAAACTGTAATTTCACTTTCCTGTGGCTATACAGGATTCTGATTTCATGAAGAAAAACATTGTTTTACATGTCAGTTCTCGCATGTGAAAATCTGTCTTTTTTTGTGAAGTTAAAATAAACGAACAGACGGCAAACACGCACGCACGCACACACACATACAAGCGCACACGCATCCAGAAGAGAAAGAAGTGGGAAAAGGGTCAGACAATGGATGAAAGGGAAACAGCTTAATCTAATTCAACCACATTATAAGGATCACTGAAATTATTAAAATATTATTTTACCATAGGATTTATCTTCATATTTGCCCTGCAAGAAATACCTTATATCTGCCATGTCAGATTTATCTTCACATTTGCCTTGAAAGAAGATTATCTTCACATTTGCCTTGAAAGATTTATCTTCATATTTGCCCATTTGGTACGTGAAAATGTACATGCATGATTTTTTTTGCATTAGAACTGAATGATTCTTTAACCAGGGCTTCCAGTAATTTTCAGTTTTATCCGCCGACAAAATGGCCAGTATTGAAAATCTTCCGTAACAGCAGAATTTTACATGTCACTGGTCTGTAGCTCTATGCAGTGCTGTTAAGTGTGAAGAATTCAGAGTACTGTAAGCAGCCATGTCAGTTTGCTGTGAGGTGTTTCAGCTCTCTTTTTGCTATGAAGTCACTGACTGACCCACCCTGTATCACAGGAACCCTACTAATTCAGTAGAAAGCAGCACAGGCCCCTGCTATACAATGACATTCCTCTGAGATCTTCATCACTGCTGGGAGCTTATCTTACCGTGACTGTTATCAACTCCTAGTTCCCGACACTGGCACACACCCCCAGTGCCTGTCACATGACCCTGCTACTCCCCTCACCCTGCCCCCCCACGCCTCACCCCCCCCCCCCCCTCTTTCGCTCCCTCTTGAGTATAAAACATTTTCCATCATCAAAACAGATGGCACTGGAGGTTTTCCATCAAGCTTCTCCTTTTACCTTTAAAATCCTAAAAGTTTTCAGAATTCCTGATACACATACACATGATGCACATGTTGAAAGAATGGGTCAATGTTCTGTTTTGTTTTATTTTCAGTGGGGAAACGATGTGTATGAATACGAACATGTAAATTCTTGAAGGAGTGATTCTTTTAAAATCCATTACAACCAAAATTCAAGGACAGCTTCAGATGGAGAAGTGGCTCCCAATTCTGCAGAGAGTTTACATTTCCAACTCACAAGACTACCGAGTCATAAATATGAAGATTTTGCATTATAGCAAACATAACTGTGCCTCATCAGTTTTCTTCTTTATCTTTTTTTTTTTCTTTCTAAATCAGGTGGTCTCCAAAGGGATGGGTTAACCCATGACTGCCCTTGCATGAACAGCGTTCGAGGTGGTTTCTGGAGGTCTGTGTGCCCTATATCGAATGCCATTCGAGGTAATTTCATCATCAAAATTCAGCAATTTAAAGAAGGGAGACAGGGAGAAAAAATGGCTTAAACGGTTGTAGGGACCCTAAACGACGGTTTCTTCCCTTTCATGGGTCACTGACTGACCGACTCACGTTCGTTCGAACAATTATACTTCGGCAAGGTTCGAGTCATTTTTGGTTAAGATGGTGAGTCGAACAGACGGTTCATTCAGGCACGTGCCGTTTTCAAACGATGTAATGCTCTTGAGCGCTTCAAGAAGTTATCTGAGACTGTGAAAGCGACAAAGACTTCAGAGAAGTGGAACGAAGCGATTCGGAGGAGGAAGAAAGCGATCACTATCAACACCACCCTTTGCTATCGGAGATTGGTGTTGATGATGAAGCTGATCCCCGACTTCGAACCGAGCGATACCAGCGCAAGAGGGACTGAATCGAGAGAGTGACAAGCCGATTCCGTCTATGTTGACTGCCCCCTCCCTCCTTGCGTGAGAGGTTGGGAGGGGAGTTGAGGAAGGGGAGGGGGTTCAGGACAACGGCGACGGCCCAGTGTGAGGCAGAGGAAGAGGGCAAGCTTACCAGGACTGGAGTGTGTCTCTATGATATAGGTTGCTAAACATTTTATGCATTGTCAGATGTTTGTCCTGAAGTTCAAAGGATACTAACACCAGTTTTTGTGGTATTTCATTGTGATTTTAGTGCTTTAGTTTTGTTTATTTTCTGAAAGTGTCTGTTTTCAAACAAAACATTCATCATTATATATATTTCTGGTCAACTCATTACACACAAAATCAAACTATTGTGATATCTGGCTGTAGCTAAGGATATAACAAGAAAATTTCCCAAATATCTAAAATATCTGTCAAGAATTGAAAAGAGCAATGGGCTTATTAGTGAACCCACCTATGAAAACAAAATCGTGTCCTTGATACCTGGATTGTAATGTACCCCAGAAATACATAGACTTATCTCATAAAACAACAATTATGGGTTGTAAATTCACTACCAAATATTTACACAGATGTTCAGTAAACACTAACACCACTTTTTGCTGGGTTTGTATGTTTTTTTTTTTTTGCTGCTGTGGGATTTTGTATGCTTGCAAAGTATAATTAAAAAAAAAAAAGGATTATAAGATTATTTTATTATACTCAGAATGAACAAAATCAAATATTATTTGCATATAATATAGCCCTGGGTATAAGAAGAAAACATGCCAAAAAATCTAAGAGATATCTCCACAAATAAATGAGCACTGATCGAATTAGTGAACCTACCGCAAAAACTCAATTTTGCTCCGGCACACGGAAGTACAAAATTGATACAAAGTAGCGGCAGTCAAGGGGTTAATATCTTTTTTTTCCTGCACACCTAGGCTACTTTTTCTTTCTTTTTTTCTTCCTGTGCTGTATCAGCACACCTGGACGACTTTTTTTTTTTTTTTTTTTACCTGTGCTGTACCAGCAGACCTGGGCTACTTTTTCTTTTTATTTCTTTTTTTACCCGTGCTGTTCAGCATGAAAGGTGTTCACATCAAAATCATATTTGGGGACACACACACACAGTGTGTGTGTGTGTGTGTGTGTGTGTGTGTGTGTGTGTGTGTGTGTGTGTGTGTGTGTGTGTGTGTGTGCATGTGCTTACTTATCTAACAGCTTTAAAAAAAAAAAAAAAAAATTAATGCAGGACTTTTTCACTGTGAAACAACAACAGATGACCTTTCACTCGAAATGATCAAACCATTCAATCTTTATAAAAACAAGCAAGATCGTCTGACAGTATCTACTTCCAATATATTACCCCTTTCCCCATGTAAATCCCTTTCCCGCTCATGAGTTCAGTTATCTTCTGAATAAAATCTCCAATTTTCAATACAGGTCAACTAACAAAAGTGTGTATGTGTGTGTGTGCATGTGTAGGTGGAAGAGGTGAGTGAAAAAAAAAAAAAAAAAAAAAAAAAAAAATAAATAAATAAATTCACCTTTACTTAGCTTCATACTGATCTCTCTGCCTCAGTCTATGAGAAGCCGAAGACTTCTCCATACGTTCATTATGCAGACTCTAAATGTTGTAGTTTTGTTGTAATATTTGACCTGTACCACAATCAAATCTACCCACAATAATAAAGAATGGTTTATGCACGTGCATTTGATCATTTGATACTCTCCTACCTCCATTTAACATAGGCTTGAAGGGAGCGCAGACATGTGAATGTCTGCTGTGATGTTTCGATGTTTTGGTGTCCAGAATAGTTCTTTACTCCTCTAAATAAAAACAAGCAATAAAAGGGAAAAAAAAAAACTTCATCATGGTTGTCATCCCCATTAAACAGAAAGAGGTCTCTCCACTAAAAAAAAACCGAAAAGCACACACAAACAAAAACACGCAAGCAAGCAAACAATCAAACAAAAAAGGCCACACCTACATGCGCACAGATGCTTGCAGTATGTATTACCATCCACAAAATCGACTTTGATTTTGAAAACATGCAAAACTAGAGCGTGCTGAGAATGCAGCACATTCTGCTTCATTTGGCACCAAAGAACACGGAACATTAAAGGCGTACTTACGCTGATGTTCAGCTCATCAATGTCTCGGTAGAGACCTGGCATTTCAGTGCACAGCAAGGTGGCAATGACGCCCGAGTCACTCACAGACGACATGACCCCTATGACCACATCACCCGCCCGCAAGTTCTGAAAAAAAAGAGACTCTCATTTTAAGCTTCAAACTGACTCGCACTCTGAGAAGCAACAGCATGGCATGTTATTGCAGAACGACTGAAACACTATATCTTGTTACTCTTGTTCTCAAGCATCAATTAAAAAGGAAAAAAGTCTTGTTTATTATTATTCACTGTCTTTTGAATGTCTTCCTACTTACAGCAAACTGTGGGAAACTTTCAAGCTGAAAACTAATCTAACACAGAACATCATAGACGAGACAAGGAGCCATGAACACCTGGGCCTCAAAAAATTGATGTTAATTACAGAAACTCAATCAGCCTTTATTCTTCTGCTGACCGTTGAAAATAAAATGCTATCAACAATGAAGAAACCGTATCAAAAGGCATTCGGTGTGAATTGTTCAGTCTTATCTCCCATATGAGCCATCAAAACGCTTGAGGGGGTGGGTAATTTCATGTAGAATATACACCCTAGATGTGGTTGATAAGGGTAAAAGTTCAGATATACAGGTGAAAACTAAAAGCAAAGGAACAAACAAAAAACTTGAACCTACCTCTAAACTTTACTTTGGGGGTAGGGCCAGTATTACCATAACCAAGACTCTTTTTTTTTTTTTTTCGGGGGGGGGGGGGGCCCTAAACAGCAAATAAGTAATACAACTTTTGCTTCCATGTTAAAACAATGACATGCCAATACCTCTGACCTTATGCTGCTTGCAGCACCAAAGTCATGTCCTTGAACAATGCTACACAGAACACACAGGAGCATTGAAACAAACCCAACACAGATAGCCTCCATGTCTGCATACGTGCTAGGTGAAGTGGTGCAGCAAACAGAATTGGTTTGGATTTGAGGTCGTGGAACTGTTTCACCGTAACAAAAGCAGTTCCTCTCCTTATAGACTATTCACATAAACAAATATTCGCTTAAAAAAATATTCGCTGTGAGAGAGAAAACCTATACCGAGATACACCCCTCAAGTTTCACTCTATGAAATAAATAATAAAAGCTGCATAAAAATCCTCATTTTCATATATTAGTGTCCAACATTCCAATAGTGTTTGTAAACAAACATCAAACAGCATGACCCTACTTTTGCTATGACTAGCTTAAAACGGAGCACCAAAGCAAAAATCTATGTCTGACTGTGGCATGTATGAACACACAGACACACCAACACAGACAAACAAATGTGCAGCTCCTCTCTATCTCCCTCTCTCCTTCTTTACACACACACCCCTCCCCCCCCCCCCCCCCCCCCCTAATCCACCCTCCACCATCCCCCGTCCCTCCACACACCAACACAGAATAATTAAAAAAAAAAAGGAAAACCAGGATATTTCTGCATCAGTAACTGGGCACGGCTCTTCCTCAGTGCTCTTTTGCACTGAATTGCTTTGCTCTGTACTGTGGAATGATGCTCAGAAACATTCTGCCGTTCCTTCTCTACAAAAGGACCCCACACCCTCCATTTCAAAGGTCAGTCTCCTAATCACGTGATCCAGCAGTCGCCCAGTTAATCCTTGACTGTATGTTGTTAAAAACTCTCACTTCATAGAAATGGTCTTGACAAACATCCGACGGCACTCCCATGAACGATTCCAGAGGCGGCATGATTCCAAAACATCTGAAAGAAAAGTAAACATCCGTGAGCAACAAACGGTCAACTGTCATGCATGTAAGAGCTGTGTTCGTCAAACCTGGAAAGACGAATAAGACCTACTGCTCCTACCGACTACCCGCCTTCACTGTTCCTGGAAAAAAAGTGCAATATTTTGATCTTCTCTAATACCAGAAAAAAAAAAAACATTAAACATTAAATAAATTTTCCAGTGAATGTGCTAGAATCAGATCTACTGCATGTTGAAAGAAAGACAAAAAAAACAATAAAATAAAATCCTCCTGCTTCTCATGTTCTCTTCAAGTCCAATGCTGTGAGTACCTACACTTCAATGTGATAAAAAGGGGGAGTTTTTATTATACTCCCTGTTTGGCTAGTATACTTACCATGTCAGACCATAGCATTCAACGGCAGTCAGTCAGTTCTGTCAGGCCGAATTTTTGGTGGCAAATGCAGTCATAAGACAGTCATGTGACCCCCACCCTACTTCCCCCAGCAGAAGACGCCGATGTTCGCTTCCTGTACCTCATTCAGCGAGGCCTGTGCACAAGGTAACCCAAAGAACCTTGGCGCTAGAGGGGAAGGTAGGGCGGGCATTAGAGTCTGACATGGTAAGTATACTAGCCAAACAAGGAGTATAATTAAAAACTCCCCCTTTTGGTGTCATATACTGTACCATGTCAGACCACAGACAGAGCTGACTGACTGCCGTTGAATGCTATGGTCTGACATGGTACAGTATATGACGCAAAAAAAAAAAAAACACAACAATTATGCTATGGTTGTCAGTGCAAGAAATGCACTGAACTTTTGTGATAGCACCACACACACATGGGCAGAACAGTACAATTTTCAAAAGACCAAGGTCCAGGGGCCGCCTGGGCCCCTGACAGGGTAAAGGGGCAGCACCCATGCTGGAAGGTCCAGGGGCATGGTGAGGGGAATTGTCCCCCTGATCTGAATACAATCTGATAATTGGTTCAGAAATTGAAGGCATTTTAAAGCAAGCAGTAGCCTATTTCATGACAAACATTTTGTTTCTATGAGGCTATGTAGACCTGAAATGTACAAGTCCATAAAATTAGGGTGAATTCTACAGGAATTTAAAACCACAAGCATATTAAACTCGAGCAAATATGATATAATCAATCTTTAAAAGAAACAGACAAAAAAAAAGATTNCAACATTAACGACTACACCATGGCAGCCAGTCAATTTCTTTTCTTTTTTTTTTTTTTTGTTTGAGACAACCTTGTTTCATTCCCTTCCCTTCCTTCATAAACCCATACAAGCGCACATATGCATACCCCTACCCGCCTTCCAGCCCTCTCATCCACCCACTCCTTAAGCAACACCCATAAGCGGACCTACCGGCCATCTTTCTTCTCAGCTTTCATGAGTTTGATCAACTTGTCAGCACTTTTCTGCAGACTGTCTCCCTCTTCCTCAGAGGAACTGCTGGAGTCGCTGCCACTGGATTTGCTTCCCTTGGTCGACTGCTCTTTGCCCTGGGAGACACAAAAACCACAGGATTCTCACAATCACTCGTTGACAGATGTGCTATGGACCAGTTATCGATCAATCCCATGTCACATTTTTCACCATTTCCGTTATATGTCTACTTACATGCCAAGAAGAGGAGTTTGTGTCATATTCTCTGTCGGACTGTTCTGCTGTGCCGTGTGTTAATCTTCTGCAAACTGTGGCCAATGTGCTTGCTCTGCAGGCCAAATCTTGCCGCAAACACAGTCCTACCAACCCACCCTGGCTCTCTGACTGCCTCAAGCAATCAATCAGCATTTTTTTTCCTTACTTCTTTCAGTGCAGCAGGCAGCCCCAATCCCATCATTTCAAGGGCTGAGTATGCAGGTCACTGTGTGTTATGCAACATGGTTGTCCCTAGTGCCAAAGTCTGTTCTTTCCTCGGCCTTTTCACGACAAGTATGTTCAAATAATTAACCCTTTCCCTACCAGCCTGCATAACTCCCGGCTTGCTGAGTGCCAGTCGACCTACCTGTGGTTCAATGATACCAGGCTGCATGAACACAATCAATTGTGTAATGGGTCGCTTTATTAAATCAGCTGTATCAAAGACATCAATGTCCATTACTCTACTTGCTTGCTGAAGACAAGCGTCTGCTGAAACACCAAGATGTTTCAAAAATATATGTCACAGCCATAGGGAGGCCCTCATCTCCACTGACCCAGAAATAAAATTGCTAAAAAAAAAAAGATTAAAAAAAAAAAAAAGCATGCAGAAAACGGAGGGGGGGGGGGGGGGGGGGGGGGGGGGGAATCCTAGCACACCGACTCGCCCACACCCAACTCAGGCAAACACCAAGTACCCACAGAACAGTCTGTTCTTCCCATTGTTAATGAGAGAGACCCAGTTATGTCCCTTACTGGGAGATACTCATCTCCCTAATCAGTTTCGGTACATAGGAACAAAAGCTGCTCAGAGCAGCTCTCTACTCTCTCGACATGTGTAACCAACGGCAGCTGAAGTACTGACGGCAGTATTACTAGTATCGGTGATCCTACTTGCAGGCAGTTAAAGTGTTGAGGGCAGCAGTGGTACTAATCTTGGTGATCCTACCTGCTTCTGGTTTGGTCTTCCTATTCGTTCTACCTTCCCTTTCTTTGTTTTGCCACTCTGCCATTCTCTCCATAGTTTCCTTCTTCAGCAAAAGCTCTGGGCTTCATCATTGTGGTCAGTTTCTTCACAATGCAAAATGGCAAACAACGCACAGGCACATGCTCCGATTCAAGCGCATGCACACAAACACACTACACATGCTCAAGACAGTACATTAAAGACATGCACACTCTTTACTACACACATACGCAGTACACTACACTTACACACACACACACACAGACATACAGACACAAACACACACACATGCCTTTGCTTAAGTCTGTGTCAGACCAACTGACATAGGCCAGAACATCAAGGCTACATCAAAATGTTGTTATGCTCTGTATAGTTGCGCGGAGATTGTTTTCAATCATGACAAGCTCCTAGCATAACACCATCAGTCTCTCAAAATCCCTCAAAGTCTGACTGTGGCTGCCCACGTGGCAGGTAATCAAAAATGATCACACACGTAATGTTCTCATCCCTAGCCGACGCATTTGTACAAAGTGCTCAAGTACATCGGCTGTTCGGATGATCCCTGGAGTCTTTTAGCCAGGGTACGTCAACAACAACAACACAAACACAAACGCTTGTCTGCACATACGCGTACACACACAAACACACTCTCTCTCTCTCTACGCACACAGACACACGCACACATGCACACACACACACTCTCTCTCTCCCTCTCTCCCCACTCACACACACACACACACACACAGAGATGCACACACACACACACTCTTTCTCTCTCTCAACAACCACACAAACACACACACACACACACACACACACACACACACACACCACACACACACATACACGTACACACACACTCTCTCTTTCTCTCAACACACACACACACACACACACACAGAGGGGTTAATTACCTGCAGACATCGGCATTTCTCCAGCCCGCACACACACACTCTCTCTTCTCTCTCTCTCAACACACACACACACACACACACACACACACACACACACACACACAGAGGGGTTCATTACCTGCAGACGTCGGCATTTCTCCAGCCCATGCTTGGCCTCTGTAGACCGAGGATCCAGTTTCAGCACTTCTCTGTAGTTCTCCACTGCCTCCTCCAGGTTGCCCTCATCTTCATACCTGCCTCACACACACACACACACACACACACACACACACACACACACACATAATCACCATCTGTTGCATCAAGGGAGATAATTCTGGAGGTTATGGCTCCTGCACAGCATAGAGGTAAGTACCAAGCACCATTCTCTCACTCTTTTTTTTTTTTCAAAGGGTTTCTTACTTATCAAGAGCATCATTCAAGCCAAGTGGGAACAGAGTATTTGTACAGACTGGTAAGTATGAGAAAAAGTGTACAGACACAGAATTTTTTTTTTTTTCTTTTCTTAAAATACGAGTGGCGCTGTGCTTCGGTGAAGCACTCTCCCCCTGAGAGGATATATCTGGAACTTTATATAGAGAAATCTTTTGTGACAGTGAGCTTATACATGTTCTTCCCTTCATACCCTTACCCATCCACCACTCTCACTCACACTCCTCACGCACAGATCTCCACGCATCACTAACCGGCGAGCACACGCCACTCGAGTCTCCACCAGGTACTTCTTCGCGTTCACGTGACTGGGGTTCCCCTCCAGGGCTTTTCCAAAGTCGTCGATCGCCTTCTGGTACGAAGCGTTGTTGGCATACCTGTGATAACGTACACTTAACTGCGTGACTTTGTCTGATGAAGGGGGAGGCTGGTAACCTAGCAGTGCTCACTGCATGGCACCTACCACAGGCATTGTTGGGAATCAAACCGCTGGCAAACACCCGGTACTTTTGACCTGGACTGTGTTTATTTTCTGGATTAGTCAAAGCCCATTGGCTTGGTGAACTGAAGGTTTCACTTTGACGACACGTCTGATAGAAACTGAAAATTCAGCGTGTCGTCACTGAGACGTGTCCTCACTGCCTTACTCTCACTCACTCTCCCTGCTCTCTCCCTCACTCACGAGCACGAGCACACACACACACACACACACACACACACACACACACACACACACACACATACACACACAGGTGCACATGCACACACACACACACACATGCACAAACACACACATACACACACACATCTCTCTTCTCCCTGTTCTTCTGCAAGGCATAAAACAAATTCCAGGAAATACACACACTAATGCATCACGAAAACAAACCACAACTCTGTGATCTTATATCACCTGACGGAATGCTTCTTCATCAAAATATAACAAAACCAATGCTAGGTCTTACTTTCCATAAATAAAAATCACAGCTGACATATTTCACTCAAGAACGAATTTTTTTTTTTTTAATCTAAAAAGAAAGGACTTCAGATAATAAAAAAAAAAAAACATACATCACCACAACCCATCCCACCTCTGTGCCCCTCCTACCACTCCCCCACCTCCCCTTTCCTCCAGCACACAGACACACACAGCTGCCAAAGTCTGGGGAACAACGTTAGTACTACTGTGGGAAGGTGGGTGAGGGAAGGGAGGTGGGAGAAGAAGGCCCAAAGCTGCCTCCTCCTTGGGATCATGGCACTGGATGAAGGTCATCAACTGAGATTAAAGGGCGATAAGCCTGTATGTATGTATAAAGACTGTTGGACTCTCAGCAAAAAGTTTGGGTCTGCGATACATCAGTGCTTTTTTTTTTTTTCTCTTTGATTAAAGTAAAGTGCTGATGTGTACCTTTTATCTCTGGTTGCAGCCTACAATGACAACTTTTTTGTTCTCCGACACAATTTTAGTTAAAACAATTTAAACACCACGAGCATGTACATAACGTTATTCTTAAGTAAAAAAAAAAAAAAAAAAAATTAAAAAAAAAAACCACCACCATGGACTGGTTTGTGGAACCAACACACAGATCGAATTCCCTGTGATTTTTGTTTCTCCCTTGTGGGGGTCGAAGTGTTACAGTCCGTTAAAAAAGCACTGGTGAAACTCTTGACTGTCAGATTTTAAATCATAAAAAATGTGGAAAATTCGTCATGGAAGGCAGCCACACACTCATCACCATGGCCATCCCACCCTCCTCACACACCCACACTCACACAGCTCCTCTGGCGACCAAGGCCTCCGTGTGGCAAGGGTCGATCTTCAGGGCCATGTTCAGATTCTGTATGGCCTCCAGATGGCGTCCTTTCTTCATCATCTCCACCCCCATCACAACACTGTCCCGCGACAACAACCAACAACCACCTTATTCCATGGATGCACAAAGACCACCGAAGTAGCCAACAAAACAGTTAAAACTACAAGAATAGAGTAAGAATGTGACATTGTTAACGATGAAATAATTTATTATTGTTATTAAGAGTACTTACATAGCGCATTTCCTCGATTACAGACCAAGCTCTAAGAACTATCATCCGCCCTCTGGTTTACACAACGAGCTGCCAATCTGGGTCAAGCCAATTGAACAGCTGATTGCTGGCACTACATTCCGTCATTTCCTGTGTCATTCTGCCAATATAGTTACCTTCATTCTTCCACTTTTTCACTCAGTGTGCATGCCATGTGTAATGAGCCATCCATGCTAACGGCCAAACTGTCCTTCTCCTCTGAAAGTTGGTGATGGAATTTCATGTGCACGCTAAATGTTCTACATGCGTTCCTACATGAAACCTCAGTTTTTAGTCTCATTCACGGGACTTTTTACGAAATGGGAGTCAGAACCAATGTTAACCCCAAAGTGAAAAGTCCCACTGTACTGAAATGTGTGTGTGCGCACGCGCGCATGCTGTTGTGTCTGTTGTGTTAACATGCACCCTTGTTTGTAGAGGCATGATACTTACTGCAATATTCATCTTCTTATTGGTTTCATTTATGTTTTCTTTCACCATTATTTGTAGGTGCTTAGGGCTTAAGATGTAAGATTAAGTGCCATAAATAATCATTATTATTATTATTAAACCGCCCAGCTGTGATTCGAATCCACAGCCCAAGATCACCAGAACCTTGCATCCAGCACTCTACCCGCTGAGCTGTTCCAGCCCCCTTTCACCCTAAAATGGTGAAAAAGGAAACGTCTTTTTTTGATAAGGCGCTTAAGAATAAACACATCCCTGGTTTTTGTTGGGGGGAAAAAAAATCCATTCCAGCGTCAGCTGGAAAGTCCTGTGTTCAAGTCCTGTGTGAGCCCTCCTCCACCCACAGCTTCAACCCAGAGTTGGGCAGCTGTGAGCGGGCTTAACAGGGTGGACTGGAACCACGCAGCCACGTTTCACCCACTTCATTCTTTCCTCTCTCAGACAACTGCTAAAAATTCCCTGACCAACACTGCGCAGGTGTCGTACCTCTACAGCCTAGCTGACACCTGGCTATATCAGGAATGGAAGCTCTGTCATGCAGCCTCAGACTGGAATTACACAGTGATATCTTAATCTTCCTGGTTTACTACAATGGAATTACATGGCGTCATCTTCATCATCCTAGCTTACTGCAATCGAATTACATAGCATCATCTTAACTCATTGAACCCTAAGACCGACAAATTGTCGGCTGAGACACGCACCCTCTCAGCTCCTGCAGCTGGCAAATTGTCGGTCTGCAATACCCGCTTACTTTCACTTCTAATCGCATTAAGGTGGCACATGGCATGAAAAAATGTGAAAAAAAAAAAAAAATCGTTCAGAAATGTGTTTGGGGTTTATGGTGGAAACGCCATCTTTGATGTGTCAACAGTGCATGTGTGTGGTTCATTTTCTTTGAAATGAGTGATTTTCATGAAAAATAAAGCATTTATTGAAGTGTGTGTGCCTGTGTGTGTGTGTGTGTGTGTGTGTGAAAACTTTCAAAAGTATGAATCCGAAGTCGAAAAAAGGCAAAATTCAAGCAATATTTACCACATAGCCATCATGACTAAACTAGTCATATTGTGGCTCATTCGAAACCTGGTACTTTGACCTACAAACTGACCTAAATTCCTTATGTAAATTAAGTACTGCTTCAGCCTATCATCATAAAGAATGCAGTCACCAAATTCTTGTCTTGCCCAACCAAGGACTCAGTTGTAAAGAAGGCATCACTTCCTTTCAGTCAAGGTCAACCTATAAGCGGATGATTCTGATTGGCCAGCCGTCAACTGTACAGCGCATCATCAGTGCCCGAATGCACCCAAAACCATGCTTTGGCACTTTCCAGCTTACGCAACTCAAGGCAACTGCTTGAAGCTTCGAACCGAAAGTTCATTAGGAAAGGGAGCTTGCTCTACCATGCATTCCCTCCCAGTGGTTTGGCGAGGTTCGTGTGCTGTTTCTGAGCAGTTTTATGCATTTTTTTTTCCTTTTAGATGCCAAAATGAGCAAACAAGCACGATACACTGTTAGACAAGTCATAGATGAGATCTTCCTCGATGATGATTCTGATTTCAACCCCGAAGCCGCTGATTTAGAGTTGGAAGATGGTGAAACTTCACAAACTTCGTCGATCGCGAGTCCACATGCTGACGAAGTCGCCAAATGCCATGCAAATAATTGTGAACATGCATGACAACAAAAAGTAGGTTTTTGTTTTTTTTTAATCAAAACCAAATCTTTTTTTAAAAAAAAAAATATCACAAACAAAATATTCACAAGAGAGCCTGAAATTTTGACATAACATATGAAATTTTGACATAACATAACACATCTCTTCATCAGCAAGTATGCAAAATTTCAACACGTTTCATCTAGTAGTTTTTGAGATAGAGATATCTTATTTGGGTAACCATAAATTTTCTCTGTTAACTCCCAAAACCTTCAGGCTGTGCGTGTCCTTCTCTAGTACAATAGGCGGGGTGCATAAGGTTAATCAGCCTAGCTTACTGCAATGGAATTATACAGCATCATTTTAATTAATCATCCTAGCTTACTGCCATGGAATTACACAGCATCATCTTAATTAATCATCCTAGCTTACTGCCACGGAATTACATAGCATCATCTTAATTAATCATCCTAGTTTACTGCCATGGAATTACACAGCATCATCTTAATTATCATCCTAGTTTACTGCCATGGAATTACATAGCATCATCTTGGATCCTATTCCATGGAATTCCATAACGTCCTCTCAATCGTCCCCCTTATTTATTCCTTAAAACAAAGTCTCAAAGTCTGTGACTATGCCCTGCTCTCAAGCGGTGTCCTCAATTTCATCTCCACACCAACGCTCACCAACATTTTGTCTCCACATTGTTGGTGCAGGCACGCTCTTGGTGCGCACAGTCATTGGATGAACATAGTGCAAGCCTCCGCTCACGTTGGCTCCGCGGCTTTACAGTTATTGCGGTCAGTAGAGGGCTTAGCATCTGGGATCTGGAGTGTGCTGCATCAGCAAGGTGCCTGAGCACCACCAGAAGGACTATGCACCAGTGCAGCATCTTTGCTAGGAGGCCGTTTCATTATGTTTGCTCCCTGTGGACTGCCTGCAGTGGCAGTTACTGCCTCGGAACAAACGGGTGTGGCTGTGTATGGGACAGCAAGAATAAGCAGTATAGGAACAATGCTATGGGGGAGGGGCATGAAAGATGGGACAGCCCCCCCCCCCCCCCCCCCCCTCCCCCCCTCAGTGAAAAACTATTTCATCAGTATATAAAGCCTCTTTGCAGAGAGTGTTTACTCTGTGGTGTGTTTTATCATCCAAATTCGTAGCTACGCCTTCAGCTCTCACGCATTCATCTTTCTGCTTCCGTGCACATTTACAGCCATCCTCAATTGATCTGGGAGACATGTAGGACATCCTCATAGCAAGATTTTTCTCTGGTCTTGTCAGTCTCTGGCCCTTCAACATGCTGCTTTTCAGCAAGACCTCTGTGCAGCCATCAGCAGTGCTGATACAAATGATCCAAGCCAACAGAAAAGGCATGGGGACAGTGAAGCAAGGGTCAATTTCCATGGACATCCCCAAAGGGAAATCTGCTCACGGGGGCAAATCCATTTCCGCAGATTATAAGTTTGATCTACAGCATAGCTTTGTTGGTAAGCCCAGTGGGAATGAGGCATCTGTATTGGACAGATAAGTATGAGAGTAATGACTCACCTGTTGTGGACTTGTTGTTTGGTCTGCCACTTGCGCAGCGCTTCAGCATACTCCTCCTCTGGCACTTTCACTCTGTGTTAACACACACACACACACACACACACACACACACACACACCACACAACACACAAACACACACGCACACAATTTCTTTTGTTGAATTTGTAGAACATATTAGTTTGGTAACAAATGTACTCCCAGTAGCTGAAATTTGATCTCTACTGAAATCAAACAATGAACAAAAATGCACACACACACGCTCGCTCTCTCTCTCTCTCTCTCTCTCTCTCTCTCTCATGCACACACGCACACACACATTCATACACCAATCCACCATGAGGAGCGATTACTGTGAGATTGTTCAAGACCAATTTACATCACAATTGGGGAACATATTCACAAATCATGACAGAAAAGCCATAAAATGTGAAAACTGAGCCACCATGTTTTGTAGCTGTCCCAAAAGAAAACATCAACAACAAACAAAAATATTTGGGCATCTTTCGGGAATGTGTGTTCTGTCAGTGCCATGCTCTCAATGCACAATGAGGAACATAGCGTTAGTGTTGATAATGCTAAACCCTAACAGAATTTTCCAACCCTAGCTTCCGCCCTTGACAGGACCCCAAACCAAACCGTCCCAGTTCATCCAAGGCCACATTCTGTCAAGTCTGGTTCAAATCAGTTCTGCTGAATTCACATCACCTCGCTGACAGACAGGCCAACCCACAGACACCAGTGACAACACAGCTCTGGTGGCGGGAGGCAGACAGCAAACAAAGGTGCACAAACCGTGGAGGCAAACAGCACATACAGCGACACAATGGACTCGCCTGTGGAGGCACACACACAGCGACACAATGGACTCGCCTGTGGAGGCACACAGCACACACAGCGACACAATGGACTGACCTGTGGGGGCCCACAGCGACACAATGGACTCACCTGTGCAGGAACACAGCACAAACAGTGACACAATGGACTCAACCATGGAGGCCCACAGCACACACAGCGACACAATGGACTCGCCTGTGGAGGCCCACAGCACACACAGCGACACAATGGACTCACCTGCGGAGGCGCACAGCGACACAATGGACTCACCTGTGGAGGCCCACAGTGACACAATGGACTCACCTGTGGAGGCCCACAGCGGCACACATGGACTCACCTGTGGAGGCCCACAGCGACACAATGGACTCACCTGTGGAGGCCCCTCATGAGGGAGGCGGAGTTGCTCAGCCCCAGCAGCGACTGCAGGACGTCCACGCTGCCCTTGTTGGTGAACCCCAGGATGGAGGTCAGCAGTTCGCTGTAGGACAGACCGCACCGCTCCAGCTTGCGCCTGAAGCAGTCAACCCATCACCATCCCCCCGTCAGAAGCAGGAACTTCCATCAAGTAACGAAAAAGTAGGGTAACTCTTGCACCCATGATGAAGTAAAAAGCATGTTCATAACTCCACAATGAACGCTGCTTGCAGCACGGAATCGCCTAGCAGAAAATGACAGCACAGAGCACACGGAACAAACAAGGAGACAGTCAGGTTACCGTTTGTATTCATGTGTATCAGAGGGTCTTTGGAGTGGCACGTTCTGTTCTCACTCTGCCAGTTTTTCTTGGGAGAGAGTCTTTTCTTGTGCATGAGAAATTCTTTTCTCATTGAGACAGTCTTATTGCTTGTCACTCTGTGCCATTGTCTTGAGGGAGGAAGGGGACTAATCCCGCACACTCTCATTCACACAGACATGTCCACCCACATAAACAAACACTGATATGCCCAGCTCCACCTCACCCTCCATGCCTTTCTCTCTTTCTAAAACACACACACACACACACACACATATATATATATATATACAAATAGAGAGAGAGAGAGAGAGAGAGAGCAAGGTTCCTACATACTCCCCAAGAACAAAATTCAAGGAGTTTTCAAGGCGTGCCTTTTCTATTTCAAGGCTACAATACTTGCGTAAAAACTGAAAAAAAGAAATGGCAGTTTGATTTTTTCTGTGTTAAGGTTGATGAAAAAAAATATTTAAAAAACAAATTTTTGGGGGGTAAAAAGAAAACAACAACAACAAAAAATTTTGTTTTTGATTAATTTTCTTCATCAACCTGAACACAGAAAAATCAAACTGCCATTTCTTTTTTCAGTTTTTATCAGAGTGAGTGTGCCAGTACACCACACATTAGAACATTAACCCCTTGGCCGCCCCGTCACGGATATTTCCGTGACAGTTCCGTGAGCAAAAATCTGCCATCAGTACGGAAAAATCCGTGATCGTCATCGTATGAATTTTCCTATCTTTATCCTTAGTTTGGGGGTTTCCCAATTCACACCAATAAGAAAGTCCGATATGTCTGTGATGAATATTTTTGTGAGCGAAAGAATCCAACGAGGCAGAAAAGTGGTCAGTTTGGGCTGTTACCCGATACCACCCCCTGCCGATTTTCACATGAGTTCAACATGGCTGAAGAAGAACCACGAGTGGGACCAAGTGGCGTCAAAAGAAAGCCTGCACCAAAAAAAAACTACAGCGAGTTTGTTACCATTGATGTTGAGAAAGTTCTTCAACTGATTGAGGACGAAGACTTTGTTGCCTATGATGACATCAGTGTGTCAGAAGACTCGCTGGATGAGGACGAAGGTGACAAATCAGCTGTTCAGAGGAGGGGGGGTGATGTTTACGTCAACATTGCCAGAATAGCTCGTGAGAACAGAGCAGAGCTGGACGCAGAGTATGACTGCGTCACTGACCCAGATTTTGAAGTGGGCGAAGGCCCGTCAAGTGATTGCAGCTCAGAAAAGGAGGGTAGTACTGTGAGTGAAGCAGAAGCGTCGTCTGCTACAGCTGGCACACACATAACGGGTCAGCCTGCTCGTGGCCAAGCCAGCACGCGTCAACATAGGCGGCCAAGCGTTGGAAGGGGAACAGGTACGACCCATAGTTATTGTCTTGTGTGAGTGTGCTAATGAATGGGTTTTGATCACATGGCATATACCAGAAAACAGAAGACTTCACATGGTGGGCGTGGTGTGGGCGTGGCACTCTGAGTGTTTCTGATTTCACTGTATGTGTGTGTGTGTGTGTGTGTGTGTGTGTGTGTGTGTGTGTGTGTGTGTGTGTGTGTGTGCTATCAAATAGTTTTTGAGTAGATACTTGAAACAAGACTGAGTGAGAAGTAGTAATGGTGCATGTGCTATTTGTGTGTGTGTGTGTGTGTGTGTGTGTGTGTGTGTGTGTGTGTGTGTGTGTGAGAGTGAGAGTGAGAGAGAGAGAGAGAGAGAGAAAGAGAGAGTATGTGTGTGTGAGTAAGTGTGTGTATGTGTGTGTGTGTGTGAACATGACTTTTATTTTATGTCAACAGGTGTTGGCAGAGGACGGGGGAGCAGAGGCAGAGGACGGGGAGCTGCTGCACAGAGGGGAGAGGGAGAGGTGGTGTGTTGGCCCAGCCCCTTGTGCCACCTACCAACACCCAGCCAGACAAGAAACACACACAGCAAGTTGGATTTTCTGACGTTCCAGCTGCAAGTCATCAGTGACCTCCTGTATGGTGACAATCCAGCATCACAAGCAGCTCTACCCCGTTCTGAAGAAATTGCACGACTGACGGAGAGGCACTTCGCCACTACCTTAGAAAAGATTGGGGGTGGGGGGGTGGGGGTGGGGGAGTGTTCATCAGGCAGGAGGTGCAAGGTGTGCAGCAAGAGGGGTATCCCAAAGGAAACAAACTATGTGTGTGGACAGTGTCCTTCAACACCATCTCTGTGTGCAGCCTTGTTTCCAGGAGTATCACACAAAGAAAAACTATTAGTCACTGTCTCCTGTCCTGTATATATGATTATGTACATATGTGTGTGATTTTATCATCATTGTGTTTGTGTTGTGTGGTCATAATACTGGTGGATAATAGAAGAAGAAAAGCAACAGTGACACACATAAATTTCTTTCTGAACCTCCGAACAACCTAGATGTAGCTGTGGACATGTATCTGGTCATTTTGAAAACTTTGGATTTATATTTTTCACATAAGGTAAGGAAATGCATTTTTCCTTATAATTCTTTTGTTTTCTAACAATAATTCACTGATTTGTTTCACACTAATATGATAGTATGTTTAGAAATTGAGTGAAAAACACATAAACCTATTTCATTGGACATAAACTTTTTGCAGTGTTCTTGAATGTGATTGAAATTGTTATCAAAAGATAGAGTGTTCAATTTCCTTTCAGAAAAGTATAGGTTTCATACACTTTTGTTCAGTAGTTTTTGAGCCAGAATTTTTTTTTAATTATTACCCTTCGCGACTAAAAAGGCTTTGCAAACTGTTGTCTCGGAGCTTTAAAAGGGTGTGGCAGGCAAAAGGGTTAACAAACCAAGACTCTTTGTATTTAAATGCCAAAACACTAAAATCAGCAAAAAATATGTCCATTTGTAAGAGAACATACAGACTATGCATGGTGTGTAAGCGACTGGTTGGAGGAAAAAAAAAAAAAAAAAAAAAAAAACTGGTTGAAAAAAAAAAAAAATTACAAACATCGTTGCGAGCGTTAATACCAAGGAGATAATTTGTAACTTCATCAAAATTGATGAATTTTACCACGTTAAAAAAATTTTCATTTGCCTCAACACAGAAAAAAATCAAACTGCCATTTCTTTTTACCACATTAAAAATTTTTTTGGAACTGATGGCTTGATTTTCAAAGGTTTTCAAGGAGGTCTGGTCCACAGAGCCACATTTTATTGATTTTCAAAGAAATTCACTGTCAGAATTCAGGGAGTTTCAAGGAGCGTAGGAACCCTGGAGAAGAGAGATTTGTTTTTTTTTAATGTTGACATGCAAATGCTTGTGTTGGCTGTTGCTTTCTAAGTGTGTTATTTGTTAATTTGTTGTGAAAGGATTAATGCATTTTTGTTATTTCATATTTGGCAGATTCTCATTGATTTTCGTATGTTCATCGCTTTGATACTCACTGCTTGACAATTGTCCAACATTTTTACCCATTTTTCCTATGCAATAATAATACTTTAAACACTTATACACACTCAAGCAAGTACCGACAAACAATGTACGTTTCACATCAAACTTTTACATGCAGTCAACTCCTACCCAATCTACCTACCCCTTCCCTCCTCCCGCATCCTTTCCCACCGTCTAATATCACTTATAGTGAACAGTCATTAAACACACACACACACACACACACACACGTGCGCGCACGCATGCACGCACGCACGCACGCACGCACGCACGCACGCACGCACGCACGCACGCACGCACACACACACACACACACACACACACACACACACACACTGGCAGAAGAACTTACCTGTAATGAACGGGGGGAAAATCATCCTTACTGATCAGTCCCTGGAACATAAGGCCCACAACATGTACTGTGTTAATACCCATAGATGCTCGACCCACTGCTCTTGACAAACCACCAAAACTTGTTCAACCGGCACCTGTCCGCATGATCAGACACAGCAGTAGATGTTTATGACCCAAGCTTCAACCAAATACCTGCTGAAATGATTTCGAGCCAGCATGCACACAGCTTGCTACACATTCACAGTGTTAACTTCAGCACTGTGAAAGGAGTTTCCTGTTCAGGGAGATTACTCTGGCGATTTATTCCAAAAGATTTTGGCATATTCCAAAGCTGCTAAGAACTTACACTGCTGAAATGATTTTGAGCCAGCATGTGTACAGATTATCGATCATTGTAAACTTCGGCATTGTGAAAGCAACTTCCCATTCATGGGAGCTAACTCTTGACAACTTATTCCAAAGCATGCAACCAATGCCACATTGGAATTATTCCAAGGGCAGGGTACGCTCAGTTTTGTACTCTTCTGGACAGCGGTGGTGCAGTAAACTAAGGCTTCTCTACAGTCACTAACCAAGACCATCGTCATAAGCTGTGCACAGCAGCTACCGATGTGAAATCCTGTCCATATCAACAGATCAAGCACGTAACATGAGACACCGTTAAAAGTACTGCAGAGAAAAGACAAAAAATACTGCAGTGAAAAGACGAAAAACATTGCAGTGAAAAGAACCACTTTCATTCAGCTCTCAGTCTGGGACGACTTGTCACACACATCCACCGAGTTCTGTTTTGTTTTGTAATCTTTTCCTTTTTTCTCTTCTTTTTTTTACAAATGATGAGCAGAAAAGAACACACAAAAAAAAGACCACACACTTCTCATTTTAAAACATCCTGACATTTTATCCTGCAGATTTCCTACACATCCTATTGATTTTCCTTGTGCTAGGACAGGTGTTATATGAAAGGAACTATCTGCGGCCAAGAGAGAAGAAAAAATAAATCGCCAAAGCATATGGCATGGCATGACACCCCCCTTCCCTCCCCCCAATACATTTTCCTTTCAAAATGAAATTCTCTGAAGCTGGTTTTCCTTGATGTTAATGCATATTACCCACCACCTTCACTTTATCTAAAATCACAAACTGAAGCGGTTTTTCTTTTTACATCTGAGTTGCACTATGTTATACTTCCTCCAGACGTATTCAGTACCAAAGTGCGAGACAGACAAACAGATTTGCAAACTGGTTAACAGAGAGATCTCCTTCTGGATATATCTAATGTCAAAGAGACACTGATAAAACAGAGCCAATCAAAGGGGCATAAACATCTATACAGACAAAGTGACTACAGTCACGCTCTCAAAGACACGAAGATTTCTACGTACACAACTAGTCACGCTCTCAAAGACACGAAGATTTCTACATACACAACTAGTCATGCTCTCAAAGACACAAAGATTTATACATACACATCTGGTCACCCTCTCCAAGACACACAGATTTCTACATAAACAACTGGCCACGCTCTCAATGACAAAGATTTCTACATACACAACTAGTCACGCTCTCAAAGACACAAAGACTTCTACATACACTAGTCATGCTATAGAGACACGAAGATTTCTACATACATGACGACTAGTCACGCTCTCAAAGACACAAAAACGTCTACATACACTAGTCATGCTATAGAGACACTAACATTTCTATATACATGACGACCAGTCACGCTCTCAAAGACACAAAGACGTCTACATACACTAGTCATGCTATAGAGACACAAAAATTTCTGCATGCATGACGATTAATCAAGCTCTCAGAAACACAAAAATTTCTAAAAATACAACTAGCCACACTCCCAGAGACACACAGATTTCTGCATACACAACTAGTCATGCTTTTAGAGACACAAAGATTTCTACATACACAACTAGTCACACTCTCAGAGACACAAAGATTTTCTACATACAAAACTAGTCATGCTTTTACAGACACAAAGATTTCTACATACATGATGACTACTCAGTACTCACGGTTTTAGAGACACACAGATTTCTACATACACAACTAGTCATGCTCTCAGAGACACACAGATTTCTACATACACAACTAGTCATGCTCTAACAGACACAAAGATTTATACATACACATCTAGTCACCCTCTCCAAGACACACAGATTTCTACATAAACAACTGGCCACGCTCTCAATGACAAAGATTTCTACATACACAACTAGTCACGCTCTCAAAGACACAAAGACTTCTACATACACTAGTCATGCTATAGAGACACGAAGATTTCTACATACATGACGACTAGTCACGCTCTCAAAGACACAAAAACGTCTACATACACTAGTCATGCTATAGAGACACAAACATTTCTATATACATGACGACCAGTCACGCTCTCAAAGACACAAAGACGTCTACATACACTAGTCATGCTATAGAGACACAAAAATTTCTGCATGCATGACGATTAATCAAGCTCTCAGAAACACAAAAATTTCTAAAAATACAACTAGCCACACTCCCAGAGACACACAGATTTCTGCATACACAACTAGTCATGCTTTTAGAGACACAAAGATTTCTACATACACAACTAGTCACACTCTCAGAGACACAAAGATTTCTACATACAAAACTAGTCATGCTTTTACAGACACAAAGATTTCTACATACATGATGACTACTCACGGTTTTAGAGACACACAGATTTCTACATACACAACTAGTCATGCTCTCAGAGACACACAGATTTCTACATACACAACTAGCCATGCTCTAACAGACACAAAGATTTCTACATACTCAACTAGTCATGCTCGTAGAGACACAAAGATTTCTACATACATGACAACTAGTCACGCTCTCAAAGACACAAAGATTTCTGCATACACAACTAGTCATGCTCTTAGAGACACAAAGATTTCTAGTACTACATACATGATGACCAGTCATGCTCTGAAAGACACAAAGATTTCTACATACACAACTACTCACGCTCTTAAAGACACAAAGATTTCTACATATTTGACTAGTCATGCTTTCAAAGACACAAAGATTTCTACATACATGACAACTGGTCATGCTCCCAAACACACACAGATCTACAGTCACAATCACTAGAGTCACGCTCTCGAAGGCACAAAGATCTGAACATACACAATGAACTAAGTGATGTTCTCAGAGACTTAACAATCTCCACACATGCGTTCTTTCTCAGATACACAACCTCTACACACAAACACAACGATTGGAATCATGCTCTCAGAAACATAAAGATCTCTATACACACATCAATTGGAGTCCAGCTCTCAGACACACAAGAATATCTGCGCGCACAAACACATCCACACATAAACACACACACACACACACACACTCACTCACACGCGCACACACACACACACACACACACACACACACACACACACACACACACACACACACACACACACACACACACACACACACACACACACACACAATGACTAGAGTCGTACTATTTTAGGCAGCTTCTCTTCACTGGTGGATGCACTCTCCCTCAGAGACACAAAGATCCTCTTCTTGTCTGGGTTAACAGCCAGTACAATTCCTGAAACACACACACACACACACACGCACACGCACACACACACACACACATTAACATATAATTCTGTGAAAAGACGTAAAATGTGATTTGCTTGTTTTTTTCGTTCAGCAAAAACATTAATTTTTCTGTTGAGTTTGTTTGTAGACACTGTCAAGGTAAAGAATGCCAACTGACCCCTGAAAACATCCCTCGGATGGTAGGCCTCCGTCAAGCTCTGATGGGAAAACATCCGGGGTAACTCTTTGGCCGGGCAGAAAGCCTGTATAGACACACACACATCACACAAGTATGCATCAGATTTTCTCCATTATAGTTGTTTCACTTTCCTAGAAAAGATTCTGATCTCATGCAAAAAATTAAAGACATCAAAGACAAAAACTGTAATTTCACTTTCCTGTGGCTATACAGGATTCTGATTTCATGAAGAAAAACATTGTTTACATGTCAGTTCTCGCATGTGAAAATCTGTATTTTTGTGAAGTTAAAATAAACGAACAGACGGCAAACACGCACGCACGCACACACACATACAAGCGCACACGCATCCAGAAGAGAAAGAAGTGGGAAAAGGGTCAGACAATGGATGAAAGGGAAACAGCTTAATCTAATTTCACCACATTATAAGGATCACTGAAATTATTAAAATATTATTTTACCATAGGATTATCTTCATATTTGCCCTGCAAGAAATACCTTATATCTGCCATGTCAGATTTATCTTCACATTTGCCTTGAAAGATTTATCTTCACATTTGCCTTGAAAGATTTATCTTCATATTTGCCCATTTGGTACGTGAAAATGTACATGCATGATTTTTTTTTGCATTAGAACTGAATGATTCTTTAACCAGGGCTTCCAGTAATTTTCAGTTTTATCCGCCGACAAAATGGCCAGTATTGAAAATCTTCCGTAACAGCAGAATTTTACATGTCACTGGTCTGTAGCTCTATGCAGTGCTGTTAAGTGTGAAGAATTCAGAGTACTGTAAGCAGCCATGTCAGTTTGCTGTGAGGTGTTTTTCAGCTCTCTTTTTGCTATGAAGTCACTGACTGACCCACCCTGTATCACAGGAACCCTACTAATTCAGTAGAAAGCAGCACAGGCCCCTGCTATACAATGACATTCCTCTGAGATCTTCATCACTGCTGGGAGCTTATCTTACCGTGACTGTTATCAACTCCTAGTTCCCGACACTGGCACACACCCCCAGTGCCTGTGTCACATGACCCTGCTACTCCCCTCACCCTGCCCCACGCCTCACCCCCCCCACCCCCTCTTTCGCTCCCTCTTGAGTATAAACATTTTCCATCATCAAAACAGATGGCACTGGAGGTTTTCCATCAAGCTTCTCCTTTTACCCTTTAAAATCCTAAAAGTTTTCAGAATTCCTGATACACATACACATGATGCACATGTTGAAAGAATGGGTCAATGTTCTGTTTTGTTTTATTTTCAGTGGGGGAAACGATGTGTATGAATACGAACATGTAAATTCTTGAAGGAGTGATTCTTTTAAAATCCATTACAACCAAAATTCAAGGACAGCTTCAGATGGAGAAGTGGCTCCCAATTCTGCAGAGAGTTTACATTTCCAACTCACAAGACTACCGAGTCATAAATATGAAGATTTTGCATTATAGCAAACATAACTGTGCCTCATCAGTTTTTCTTCTTTATCTTTTTTTTTTCTTTCTAAATCAGGTGGTCTCCAAAGGGATGGGTTAACCCATTGACTGCCCTTGCATGAACAGCGTTCGAGGTGGTTTCTGGAGGTCTGTGTGCCCTATATCGAATGCCATTCGAGGTAATTTCATCATCAAAATTCAGCAATTTTAAAGAAGGGAGACAGGGAGAAAAAATGGCTTAAACGGTTGTAGGGACCCTAAACGACGGTTTCTTCCCTTTCATGGGTCACTGACTGACCGACTCACGTTCGTTCGAACAATTATACTTCGGCAAGGTTCGAGTCATTTTTGGTTAAGATGGTGAGTCGAACAGACGGTTCATTCAGGCACGTGCCGTTTTCAAACGATGTAATGCTCTTGAAGCGCTTCAAGAAGTTATCTGAGACTGTGAAAGCGACAAAGACTTCAGAGAAGTGGAACGAAGCGATTCGGAGGAGGAAGAAAGCGATCACTATCAACACCACCCTTTGCTATCGGAGATTGGTGTTGATGATGAAGCTGATCCCCGACTTCGAACCGAGCGATACCAGCGCAAGAGGGACTGAATCGGAGAGTGACAAGCCGATTCCGTCTATGTTGACTGCCCCTCCCTCCTTGCGTGAGAGGTTGGGAGGGGAGTTGAGGAAGGGGAGAGGGGTTCAGGACAACGGCGACGGCCCAGTGTGAGGCAGAGGAAGAGGGCAAGCTTACCAGGACTGGAGTGTCTCCTATGATATAGGTTGCTAAACATTTTATGCATTGTCAGATGTTTGTCCTGAAGTTCAAAGGATACTAACACCAGTTTTTTGTGGTATTTCATTGTGATTTTAGTGCTTTAGTTTTGTTTATTTTCTGAAAGTGTCTGTTTTTCAAACAAAACATTCATCATTATATATATTTCTGGTCAACTCATTACACACAAAATCAAACTATTGTGATATCTGGCTGTAGCTAAGGATATAACACAAAAATTTCCCAAATATCTAAAATATCTGTCAAGAATTGAAAGAGCAATGGGCTTATTAGTGAACCCACCTATGAAAACAAAATCGTGTCCCTTGATACCTGGATTGTAATGTACCCCAGAAATACATAGACTTATCTCATAAAACAACAATTATGGGGTGTGTAAATTCACTACCAAATATTTACACAGATGTTCAGTAAACACTAACACCACTTTTTGCTGGGTTTGTATGTTTTTTTTTGTTTGTTTTGCTGCTGTGGGATTTTGTATGCTTGCAAAGTATAATTAAAAAAAAAAAGGATTATAAGATTATTTATTATACTCAGAATGAACAAAATCAAATATTATTTGCATATAATATAGCCCTGGGTATAAGAAGAAAACATGCCAAAAATCTAAGAGATATCTCCACAAATAAATGAGCACTGATCGAATTAGTGAACCTACCGCAAAAACTCAAATTTTGCTCCGGCACACGGAAGTACAAAATTGATACAAAGTAGCGGCAGTCAAGGGGTTAATATCTTTTTCCTGCACACCTAGGCTACTTTTTCTTTCTTTTTTTCTTCCTGTGCTGTATCAGCACACCTGGACGACTTTTTTTTTTTTTTTTACCTGTGCTGTACCAGCAGACCTGGGCTACTTTTTCTTTTTATTTCTTTTTTTACCCGTGCTGTTCAGCATGAAAGGTGTTCACATCAAAATCATATTTGGGGACACACACACACAGTGTGTGTGTGTGTGTGTGTGTGTGTGTGTGTGTGTGTGTGTGTGTGTGTGTGCATGTGCTTACTTATCTAACAGCTTTAAAAAATAAAAAAAAAAAATTAATGCAGGACTTTTTCACTGTGAAACAACAACAGATGACCTTTCACTCGAAATGATCAAACCATTCAATCTTTATAAAAACAAGCAAGATCGTCTGACAGTATCTACTTCCAATATATTACCCCCTTCCCCATGTAAATCCCTTTCCCGCTCATGAGTTCAGTTATCTTCTGAATAAAATCTCCAATTTTCAATACAGGTCAACTAAACAAAAGTGTGTGTGTGCATGTGTAGGTGGAAGAGGTGAGTGAAAAAAAAAAAATAAAAAAATAAATAAATAAATAAATTCACCTTTACTTAGCTTCATACTGATCTCTCTGCCTCAGTCTATGAGAAGCCGAAGACTTCTCCATACGTTCATTATGCAGACTCTAAATGTTGTAGTTTTGTTGTAATATTTGACCTGTACCACAATCAAATCTACCCACAATAATAAAGAATGGGTTTATGCACGTGCATTTGATCATTTGATACTCTCCTACCTCCATTTAACATAGGCTTGAAGGGAGCGCAGACAATGTGAATGTCTGCTGTGATGTTTCGATGTTTTGGTGTCCAGAATAGTTCTTTACTCCTCTAAATAAAAACAAGCAATAAAAGGGAAAAAAAAAAAAACTTCATCATGGTTGTCATCCCATTAACCCAATGCCTCCCGCATAGACTGTGTCTGCTCTTATGTCTGTTTCCGGCACAAGGGAAATAACTCCGCACAAAACACCCACTCACTCACTTTAAAAAATCACAGAAAATAACATAGAACTCACCTTTACTTGAAAAGATCAGGATGATAAGCAGAAATGATGGTATTTTCAATGGAGTGTACACACAATGTTATTCAACAAGCCACAACATGGGAAAAAAAAATCCAAAGTTCACACAGCTGACTGCGCTGCACAGGTAGGTGTTTTGTCGTCTTTCATTTCAGAGCACCTCTTTTTGTCAACAAGCTCTAATTTACATCAAATAAGTCAAAGACTTACTAGAAAATAATGTGAAACCTTTTTAAAGAACTTTGAAAGAAAAATGATCATTATTTGTCTTATTTTTTTTGCTGATGTTCTCTACAGGGCAAGCAGACTGACGTTCACAAAAATGTTGATGTGAAAACTCCTACTTATAATCCTGAATAAACTCTTGAAGAAGAAAATGTCTTGTGTTCTGTTGCATGTATTTTGTTGTTTTTTTTCCTTTTACACATGAAAACAAAAAAGAATATGCATTCTATTTACACAGAAAAAAAAAAAAAAAAAAACTGTTCACTCATTGATGCTCTGAGCCAGGCGCTGGTGAAATTCTGCAAAACAGGATTCTTTGCAGAGATGAACACAGCAAACGACACACCCAAAGACTGTTTCCACACCCCGTCCTGTGGCTGTGCGTATTTTCTTTTTTGACACAGTTTGCAGTTTTTCTTCCTGCCTGGAAGGCGGACGAGCTGTGGGCAAGAGGGTTGGCATATGCCACACCTGCCTGCGATACGCCTTCTTCTGTGGCACGTCTTCTTGAAACTTTGCCACAGGACAGGGCACGAAGAACATTCAGGCGGAAGTCGATGTGTCTGTGTCCTCTCTTGGGTGCTGGCTGCTTGGTCTGCCTGAAGATGATGAAGGCGTTGATCATGGCTGTCTGCAACAGCCACCAGCAGCAGATGTAGCGCCACCAGCGGACAGACGGCCCGGCCAACTGGGTAGTAAGAGCCAGCTGATCAGCCAGGTCCACACCCCCCATGCTCTTGTTGTAGACCTGCACAGGCTGAGGGACACTGACCCTTCTTCCCACCAGGAGCTCTCCTCTCTTCTTTTCCCATGGCGGGCTGAGCGTTGGTGGAGAGGACAGCAACAGGCTGCTTGTCTTTCCACAGTGTGGCTACCATGTTGCCGTCCTGTCTGAAGCTGACGTCTCCAGCCTTCATGGTTTTCACTGCTGCTGTGCCTAGATCTTTTGGCCATCCCCCACCCTGTTGAGACGTATGGTGGAACACATGTAGGTGTTCCTTTGCAGCAGGTCCTGGGCCAGTTTTACGGACGAAAAGTAGTTGTCGTAAAACAGATGATGGCCAACATTCAGGAAGGGTGATGCCAGGTCCATGACCACGTGGTAACCCAGGCCATTTGGAATGGGTGTAGCTGCCCGCCCCTGGTATACATCAAAGTCCAGCATGTAGCCTGTCCGTGGATCAGCTGCACACACCACACCTTGATGCCCCAAGGATTCGGTTTGCCTGGAACAGTCAGAGCATGATTTAGATTTTGTTTACATTATTTCTCAAATTTATGCTGCACAAAAAAAGCAAGTTACCCATTGTATCAACAACCAAAAAAGACATAGATGAACAGAAACACAATACAAGACACTTACCTGTGCTGACATAATTTTTATCACTCAGTGACAGTGCAAACTATTAACACGTTCACATGCACAAGTGCACACATGCTCATTCACTCACTCACTCTCACACACACACACACACACACACACACACACACACACACAGAGATACAGATAAAAATCTTACCTTTTATGTATTGCTTGAAACTCAAGCGACCATTGAACTTGATCATGGCCTCATCGATTGAAATGTCACGACCAGGTTTGAAGTGGGTGTGGCTCTTGGTTCTCACCAGGTCAAGCAGTGGTCGCACCTTGAACAATGGGTCATACCCAGGTTCTCCCTTTCTAACTGCCTTGCTGTTGTCATTGAGATGGAAATACTGTGATATTTTTTGAAATCTGTTCCTGCTCATCACATCAGCAATGGCAGGCACACGCAGGAGAGGATCACTTGACCAGTACATGGATGTGTCTGGCAGATGGTGAATTCCAAACATGAACTGAATAAAAATAAAAAGTTTCATTTCTGAAATTTTAACTTCAGACCAATATTTGTCCTCTCCACGATTTTCTTGGCACTGGACAGCATATAAGTTTGTCTGAGCAACTGCATTCTCCCAAAATTCTTCTGCAGAAACATGGAGAAGAATCATATTCTGTTGCGTCAGCTGGCAAGTCATGACAAGGGCCAACATGTTCTGGCCCCACATCAAAATCCTTTTCCGGCTTCACTGTCGATAATTCTTTTTTCCAGTCTACAGTTACTTCATTCTTCTTCTTTGGTGTTTCCTTTTTCTTTTTCTGCGACTGGGGCCAGCAATAGGTGGCAAAATGTCACTGTCACTTTCCTCAGGATCGCCGATAGTTTCGCTGTCATCACTATCACTCGATGCCACTGCATTGAACTCGTCGGTATTCACCACCAAGTCCAAATCAACATCACTTTCTTCTCTCTTGTTGATTTCTTCTAACGTAAATCCTTCGAAAACTTCACCATCATCGTCGTCACTATCACCCATGATACTTCTCCAAAACTCCATGTTGCTCATTTCAGCCATCTTGCGGACGACGAAAACTCGGGATTTTTTCGGTCGGATTTCAAAAATTCAGAGCAGACGAACCACAGCGAATTTTTAAAGGCGGTAACAAGAGAACGGAAACGGAAGTCTGCGGAAGCGGAAGACACTATTTATTATATTGCATTGTGGGTAGGTTGAAAGCGAAAGTGAAACTAACGGACAGTGTGTTTAGCGGCCGCTATCGGGCGTTACGGGAAACAGACAAGGCATGGATGTCGGCCGCTATCGGGCGGTCTGGGAGGCATTGGGTTAAACAGAAAGAGAGGTCTCTCCACTAAAAAAAAAAACGAAAAGCACACACAAACAAAAACACGCAAGCAAGCAAAACAATCAAACAAAAAAGGCCCACACCTACATGCGCACAGATGCTTGCAGTATGTATTACCATCCACAAAATCGACTTTGATTTTGAAAACATGCAAAACTAGAGCGTGCTGAGAATGCAGCACATTCTGCTTCATTTGGCACCCAAAGAACACGGAACATTAAAGGCGTACTTACGCTGATGTTCAGCTCATCAATGTCTCGGTAGAGACCTGGCATTTCAGTGCACAGCAAGGTGGCAATGACGCCCGAGTCACTCACAGACGACATGACCCCTATGACCACATCACCCGCCCGCAAGTTCTGAAAACAAAGAGACTCTCATTTTAAGCTTCAAACTGACTCGCACTCTGAGAAGCAACAGCATGGCATGTTATTGCAGAACGACTGAAACACTATATCTTGTTACTCTTGTTCTCAAGCATCAATTAAAAAGGAAAAGAAAGTCTTGTTTATTATTATTCACTGTCTTTTGAATGTCTTCCTACTTACAGCAAACTGTGGGAAACTTTCAAGCTGAAAACTAATCTAACACAGAACATCATAGACGAGACAAGGAGCCATGAACACCTGGGCCTCAAAAAATTGATGTTAATTACAGAAACTCAATCAGCCTTTATTCTTCTGCTGACCGTTGAAAATAAAATGCTATCAACAATGAAGAAACCGTATCAAAAGGCATTCGGTGTGTGAATTGTTCAGTCTTATCTCCCATATGAGCCATCAAAACGCTTGAGGGGGTGGGTAATTTCATGTAGAATATACACCCTAGATGTGGTTGATAAAGGGTAAAAGTTCAGATATACAGGTGAAAACTAAAAGCAAAGGAACAAAACAAAAAACTTGAACCTACCTCTAAACTTTACTTTGGGGGTAGGGCCAGTATTACCATAACCAAGACTCTTTTTTTTTTTTTTTTTTTTTTCGGGGGGGGGGGGGGGGCCCTAAACAGCAAATAAGTAATACAACTTTTGCTTCCATGTTAAAACAATGACATGCCAATACCTCTGACCTTATGCTGCTTGCAGCACCAAAGTCATGTCCTTGAACAATGCTACACAGAACACACAGGAGCATTGAACAAACCCAACACAGATAGCCTCCATGTCTGCATACGTGCTAGGTGAAGTGGTGCAGCAAACAGAATTGGTTTGGATTTGAGGTCGTGGAACTGTTTCACCGTAACAAAAGCAGTTCCTCTCCTTATAGACTATTCACATAAACAATATTCGCTTAAAAAAATATTCGCTGTGAGAGAGAAACCTATACCGAGATACACCCCTCAAGTTTCACTCTATGAAATAAATAATAAAAGCTGCATAAAATCCTCATTTCATATATTAGTGTCCAACATTCCAATAGTGTTTGTAAACAAACATCAAACAGCATGACCCTACTTTTGCTATGACTAGCTTAAAACGGAGCACCAAAGCAAAAATCTATGTCTGACTGTGGCATGTATGAACACACAGACACACAACACACAGACAAACAAATGTGCAGCTCCTCTCTCTATCTCCCTCTCTCCTTCTTTACACACACCCCCCCCCCCCCCCCCCCCCCCCCCCCCCCCTAATCCACCCTCCACCATCCCCCGTCCCTCCACACACCAACACAGAATATAAAAAAAAAAAAGGAAAAACCAGGATATTTCTGCATCAGTAACTGGGCACGGCTCTTCCTCAGTGCTCTTTTGCACTGAATTGCTTTGCTCTGTACTGTGGAATGATGCTCAGAAACATTCTGCCGTTCTTTCTCTACAAAAGACCCCCCACACCCTCCATTTCAAAGGTCAGTCTCCTAATCACGTGATCCAGCAGTCGCCCAGTTAATCCTTGACTGTATGTTGTTAAAAACTCTCACTTCATAGAAATGGTCTTGACAAACATCCGACGGCACTCCCATGAACGATTCCAGAGGCGGCATGATTCCAAAAACATCTGAAAGAAAAAGTAAACATCCGTGAGCAACAAAACGGTCAACTGTCATGCATGTAAGAGCTGTGTTCGTCAAACCTGGAAAGACGAATAAGACCTACTGCTCCTACCGACTACCCGCCTTCACTGTTCCTGGAAAAAAAGTGCAATATTTTGATCTTCTCTAATACCAGGAAAAAAAAAAACATTAAACATTAAATAAATTTTCCAGTGAATGTGCTAGAATCAGATCTACTACATGTTGAAAGAAAGACAAAAAAACAAATAAAATAAAATCCTCCTGCTTCTCATGTTCTCTTCAAGTCCAATGCTGTGAGTACCTACACTTCAATGTGATAAAAAGGGGGAGTTTTTATTATACTCCCTGTTTGGCTAGTATACTTACCATGTCAGACCATAGCATTCAACGGCAGTCAGTCAGTTCTGTCAGGCCGAATTTTTGGTGGCAAATGCAGTCATAAGACAGTCACGTGACCCCCACCCCTACTTCCCCCAGCGGAAAGACGCCGATGTTCGCTTCCTGTACCTCATTCAGCGAGGCCTGTGCACAAGGTAACCCAAAGAACCTTGGCGCTAGAGGGGAAGGTAGGGCGGGCATTAGAGTCTGACATGGTAAGTATACTAGCCAAACAGGGAGTATAATAAAAACTCCCCCTTTTGGCGTCATATACTGAACCATGTCAGACCACAGACTGAGCTGACTGACTGCCGTTGAATGCTATGGTCTGACATGGTACAGTATATGACGCAAAAAAAAAAAAACATTATGCTATGGTTGTCAGTGCAAGAAATGGACTGAACTTTTGTGACAGCACCACACACACATGGGCAGAACAGTACAATTTTCAAAAGACCAAGGTCCAGGGGCCGCCTGGGCCCCTGACAGGGTAAAGGGGCAGCACCCATGCTGGAAGGTCCAGGGGCATGGTGAGGGGAATTGTCCCCCTGACCTGAATCAAATCTGATAATTGGTTCAGAAATTGAAGGCATTTTAAAGCAAGCAGTAGCCTATTTCATGACAAACATTTTGTTTCTATGAGGCTATGTAGACCTGAAATGTACAAGTCCATTAAATTAGGGTGAATTCTACAGGAATTTAAAACACACAGCATATTAACCCTTTCACCGCCAGACATTCTATTTTGCATAAATCTCCATCGCCAGCCATTTTTCAAAAAAAAGCTCTTATTGTATACCAGCATGTGAATCGCGGATATCTCTGGAACTAAACAACCAAATCTCATGCTGTTTTTTGTAAAATGGAGGAGATACACTGTACTTTTATTATATCGTAACATGTTAGTAATGGTAAGTCAACAACAATTTCAATTTTTTAGTGATTTCAAGTGAAAAAAAAATGCAAAATAAAAAAAGAATGTTATGTTTCTTCTAAGCGTAAAAAATAAAGAAAGAATGCCAACAAACTCTCAACAATGGAGGAAAAAACTCACAACTGAAGACCAGAAAGTATGGTATTTCCAACAGAAAAGTGCATGAAACAGCCACAAATACAACTACTCCAATAGCAGGGAAACACACACACACACACACACACACACACACACACACACACACACACACATTCTTATGCCTAACTGGTACACATGTAAGAAAGAAAAAGGGCACACACACACACACACACACACACACACACACACACACACACACACACACACACACACACACACACACACACACACACACACACACACACACACACACACACACACACACAAACACACACACACACACACGTCCTTTCACTCTCAACAGTAATATATATATATATTTTTTTTTATGAACACAAAGTCATTCATGTGCCTGTTGGTCTCTCTGAACCCTTGTCATTCAGTTGATCAGCTGTACACCCACTCGAAAGACGTCTGTGATACTCGCCTCTCACGTGTCAGTTGGCCACGCCCCCCTTCAACCTCGACCAGCGAGAGTGGGGCCCACAGCGTGTGTGTGAAGTTCGTTGCCTTAAGTCTTAGTTTGGCTCCCTCACATAGAGTTAGTGAACAGTCAGTCAGTGTTGGCTGGCTCAACGCAAAAACACTGGGGCACACGCGGTAGGGTAGTAAGTGGGCGTCTTATCAGCCTGTCATAACAAGTTGGCAACGGTCCAACGCTTCACGTTGGAATAATTCGGTCAAGCCATCACTATCGTTCTTTACTCGTGGCTGTCTGGGTCTTCTTCATCTGTATTAGGAACAACCAACTGTCTATTTCAATATTCCCAGCACTTGATCTGTGGTAAATGTACGGCAAGGTCGAGTACGTAAAGTGCTTGGTGGTGACGTCATAGTGAATGGAAAAACAATTGGAATAAAGTCAATAAAACACTGAACTGAATAGTGTTCTGACAAAGCAAATGGCTGTGAGCATGAGCCAGACCATCCCCCAACTATGACGTTTATTGCTGGCTTTTTATCTCATGAACTAGGATCGTGAGAGTATCGGGAGTTAGGTCACCCTACTTTGTCGCTCAGTTTCATCTTTTTCATTTTGCTATTCCCAGCTCCATTTATGCTATCCAACTGCCTCACTCTCAGACAAAGACTTGCCTTATGTCACTACAGACATGCTTTAGCAAGTGGACTAACAACTGTAGGCTAAACAAGGTGAAGTCGTAATCTTGAAAAGCCACCTTGTGGATACTAGCTATGGAGTCCTTAGAAAAACACAGGCTGAACTTCTGCCACTCCGCCATCGCTTTGCTCTGGGGAGTTCAGTGATTTCAAAACAATAAATAGATAAACGAACATGGTGAAAAAACGGATCCTGAGAAAGACAGACAGACAGACAGAGGCAGACAGACAGAGGGAGACAGACAGGCAGACAGACAGACAGACAGACAGGCAGGCAGAGGAAGACAAGACGGTGAGACAGAGAGAGGAGACTGGGACAGAGAGACAGACAAAGAGAAAAACTTGCCATTGATGTATTTGCTACAATGTGAACAGTAGCAACGGCATCACATCCAGAGATGGACAATCTACCAGCTGATCCCAACAATATTCACCCAATGATCAGTACTAGCAGCTTGTTGTCTTTCCGGACTTATGATTCCCATAATAAGCCATGAGCAAGTGTGCACATCTGTATGTGCGTAAATGTGTACGTGTAAGTGTGTGTGTGTGTGTGTGTGTGTGTGTGTGTGTGTGTGTGTGTGTGTGTGTGTGTGTGTGTGCCTGTATGTATGAGAGTGAGTGAGTGAGTGAGTGTGTGTGTGTGTGTGTGTGTGTGTGTGTGTGTGTGTGTGTGTGTGTGTGTGTGTGTGTGTGTGTGCACGTGTGTGTCTGTGTGTGTACGAGTGTGCATGAGTGTATATACATGAGTGTGCAACGTGTGCATGCACTCTTGTGCACATAGGCGCTACTTTAAGCAATACAGAAAATAGAGAAAAAAGTAGTAGAAGTCAAAGTAAAAATCTGAATATCAAATAGAGCAACAATAATTATAAGGATATAACAGATACAGACATATTCTTTCAAAGGGGAACACACACACACACACACACACACACACACACACACACACACACAAACACTAATAAAAAAAAAAAATGCTAAAAAAAAAAAAAACAGAAAGAAAAAAAGCAGGCACAGACCCTCTGGCTGATCCGATTCCGATGTCTCTCTGCTCACACTTTTCTTGCGCACACGATGAAACAAGAAGTCTGCTTTTCTGGCAATGAACTTGTGCACTGCAGTTATCAACTCCTCGTCGCTGAAACAGACCACGCCACCACAGAGCATCCAGTGTGTGTGTGCATGGTTTACTCCAAAAGTCACTGTTTGTGAACAAAACAAATGTTATCAGAAAACCCCGACTTCTTTTCTTTAATTGTTTGGAAACAACAAGAACAACCGCGCAAAATGGAGCGGGCATGTTTAAATCTGCTGAGCGCTAATGGCCACATAAAGTAAGATCAAGACAGCTTTACTGACCAGCCAAACAGCATGTTTAACTCCACAGATTAGTCAAAAGTAATAGCCTGTAAACTTCTGCCTACAACACAACTTGTCAAACTAATGGCATTTCTAATTATACCAATGAGCTGAAATGATAGCATGGCTAGCTATCTTCAAGCCAAAGCAATAGCATGCTTTATTTTTTTTGGCTATACCCTTTAGCCTGGGCCAACAGCATGTTAACGTATACTTAAAGCAAACAAAATGCATGCTTAGCTTTACTTGCTACACTGCTGCTAGATGTAGCAACATATGCTCATCAATATCTCCTGGACAAAGTAGTAGCATTTTCAGAACTTTGTAACTTCCAGCTAAACTAATAGCAGGTTTAGCTATACCTTCCAGCAAAATTAACAGCATATATATAGGTATACCCACTAGCCAAAGTAACATTCACAGCATGTTTAGCAATATCTGTGAAAGTAATAGCCCAAGTTATAGCAGGTTTTCCCTGATATATTACATGAATGGCTTTCAGACCTCCTCCCCCCCCCCCCCCCCCCCCCATAATCCCCATTGCTTCATAAGCCAAAGTCTTGATTAACAACTTCAGATTAACATTGAAAAAAAAAAAAACCCTAAAAACAACTACAAGAAAAAATTTGCATGGGGAGTTATCATCATTTTCAAACTCTAAAAACGATCTCTAATCAACACGGGTCAAACCAGGTCATGTCTTCCTCAAATGTCTCCGAGAGAAATTAACATCTTCAACCAAACTTCAATTGCAAGCCACAAAAACAGGAACATCCATTTCAAGCTTTACTTTTTCCCCTCCCGCAAACAGCGGTCCTTCACGCTGGCTGAATCGGAGGTGGCAGAGTAGCGTCTTCGCAAGGCGGCGGGAACCTGGAGAGACTCTCCGTGTTCCTCGTTCAGTTGTTCCATCAAGGCAGGGCCATGGTAGGACAAGGTCTGGTCCAGCAGCGTGGCATCCATTGCCAGTGCGCTGCGGCAAGAGGATTTCCCATCATAATTTGCTTTTGACTGGCTTATCAGTGGGAAGATCGGGCCCTGTAGGAATTTCAAAATACCCTGCTGACAGTCATTTTTCCCTGTTCATTATGGTCACTGTGGTCATGACAACAAAATGATGATTTGGGCATACATGTGCGTGCATGCACACACACACACACACACACACACACACACACACACACAAGTACATACATACATACACAAGCACATACATACACGCATGCATGCACTCACACACATACATGCACAGACATTTGCATGTACATGCTTTATACTCATACACTCTGATGATAAAACACAAAACTTTTCTGTCAACACTGGAATATATGAGGGGGAAAACAGGGGCAGTAGAACAGATGTGCTGCAGGATTTTCTGAAATCTTTTCGCAGTGTTGTTAATGAGTCAAAGATAAAAGTGATTAATTAATTAATGTACTGTGACTGTCCTATGTAATTCAAAGTTTTCAAAATGTAGCACGCCATTTCTGTGGACCTGGACACCAGCTGTCAGATTTGAAATGTGTGATTGAACTCATAAAGACCACAGATGCACAGAAAAGAAAAGACAGAGAGAGGATGTGGAGACACAAGTTGAAGACCAACTCCCTTTGGTCTCACTGTGTGGGATTAGTTGGTTCAGCGAAGGGCAAAGTTCCCAGGGCAGATGGTTCACGTGAAACCAACTAATCCCACACATTGAGACTTCACCCAGGCATCACTATTTATCATACAGTAATGAGGGGGGTGGGGGTGGGGATTAATGACGTAAAAAACACATATTACGTCAAACTAGTTTTGACGCTGACTTCCATGGTCAGCTGAGGAAGGTTTGCAAAAACCAAAAGCGCTTCTATAAAAAGCTCTGGGTGTTTGTTTTTTTTTTTTGGTTGAATAAAGTTTTCAAAATGTCTTATCTGAATGACATGAAGTTCTTCACCACATTCAAGTAAGGAACCTAGTAAAAGTTAACACCTCTAACATTACAATCTACAAATGATGAAGCTGAAATTCAAAAGGCTAGTACACTATCAAGTCAAAACAGCTAGGTTTTGCCCATGTCATGCTCAAAAAGCTACACCTCCGAATCCATAACTATGCCAGATCCTTTCAAGACCAAATGTCTCTCCTTCCTGCATCGAATGGTTGAGAGGATGGTGTCAGCGCTACAACCAGACCACTTTGTTTTATCAACAAATGGCTCACAAGCGCCTCATCTGGTCAAATTACTTTACTGCCTGGGTTGTCAATGTGGCATGACCATCATGATCAACCATGCTATGCACACTATGATAATGATTACTCCGAAAACATCTCATGGTTAAATCTATGGATGTTTTTCACTGGTCCTTTGTTACAGACATCTAGGATTTTACAAAAAAAAAAAAAAAAAAAAAAACATTCCTTGAAACCAGTAGTAACAGACTTATGATTTTAGTATAAACTGGTTAAAATTGTGCGACAATTCACAAAACTCAGTGCACATGGAATAATGGGCTGGTTGCAGCCCATGTGAATTGGTAATGTCTACTCACTGTATTGCTGAAAATGCAATACAATGATCAGACAGAAAGCAACAGCTGAGCTCTTCAGATACTATCCAGCAGCCAGAAGAAAGGCCCGTTTCAGACTTCTTTTCGTTGCCAATAATGCACTGAACCACCTCGGTCAAGACCAACTGTAAGAACCACCACCATCTGCCTTGCTTGACCAGTATCCACAGTAACTGTCGCGTTTGACCCCCCCCCCCCCCCCCCCCCCCCACACACACACACACGAACACAAGCACACCTCCTTCCCTCCCCTTCGTTCTTAAGCATTTGTGACTCCCAAAAAGTATTTTCCCAGATCCCGACTGCCGGAGTGTTTCTTATTTAATCCAAGGGAAGTCACCCACGACCCCGAGACCGAAACGTAAAGTTTGTTGTGCTATCCTAAAGACATAGCCGTTGTTGGGGGTCTTATGCAGTGCAGATAGTTAATAATTTGCGACAAGTTTCTCAAGATTGTTCTTAGAATACCTACCGACAATAGCGCTCGTCGAAAAAAAAATTTGTGTCGGAGAAAATGTGTCCAAGTTTTCACAGTCTCGCAGACACGCAGCTGCTTCCCTTGGACAATTGTTCCATTTACGAATCTAACAAAATGAAAATTAAGATTGGTAGCTTTTGCCACATCATGTCCCAGTCGGAACTTTCCACCCAGACAAAATGTCTTCCCGGTGAGATTCTGCATCCCAAGCAGTGGGAGTAAGACATCCGTCTAAAAAGGCACGCCCTGGGACGTCCATCCATCCAAGTGTTGTGGGTTCAAATCCCGGCAGTGCCAGAAAAAAAGAAGGGCTGGCAGTATTAGGACATCTGGGAGTCATGACCAGGATGCGGCCCCACCCCCCCCCCCCACCCCCCACCCCCACCCCCCCGCCACCCTCCCTCTTAGGTTGTAAGGCGTTCGGGTCTGAAACACTTGCGGTGGGGGGAGGGGGGAGAAGGAGCTTTCAACACATTCTGCTGTCAAGGCAGCTCTTTCTAGAGTTTCTTTATCATTTCTTGCCACATCAGGTCCCACCCGGAAACTTTCCACCCAGACAAAAATGTCTCCCCTGGTGAGATTCTGTGTCTGTATTTCGTTGCTGACACCACATGACTAGCATTGACGCAACGTGACAGGAGGGGTGGCGGGGGTGGGGCGAGGTGGATTTGACTGGCCTGCTGGTGGTTTAGTAGTAGAGGTGATATTAACCTTCTGTTGGCCTGAGGCCCGTAAGGACGTGATGTCCCAGACCAAAGTCCAGTGTAGTTTTGGTGGCAGGATGTTTGGTCCTGGAAGACGTCTTGGGCTTGGTTCCAGATGGGGGCTGTCCTTCCCTTGTGCTGGTTTGGAGTTCGAATCTTCTTCATTCTTTCTGCTACACAAGTGTCCAGCACTTTAGTTGTGGGTGTCCACTTTGTGGTGTGTTCAGCCGACTGTGGGCGTAAGTAATCTTTTGCCATTTCAACAAACAAACAAACAAACAAAACAATGTTTCCAGGGCTACAAGGCGGCCTTCTTCATGCTCAAGTGGCAACGGTCCTGCGCCATCTCTCTCTCAGAAGTACCTGGTACTCGAGGTGTTGGGTGACCAGCTCTCTAAGAAATAATATCCAATAGCCGGTGATGGACTCGGTAGCACACAGTGTTTTAAAGAGTACTACTCTACGGCGGTACGATTAAAAAAAAAAATTCCTAGCTGATGCATTTTGTAAGGTTGGATGGTGAAGCCCATAATGTTGTTGTTTCTTCCATAATTGTGCAAAACATTACTTGACACAAAATTACTGTCCTTCCTTGTCAGTATGCGGATCAGTCTAACTTTGTTTTTGAGCCGTCGAAATGTTGTCTGCTGACGATGTGGTCACTCCACTTGAGGTCATGGGATAGCTGGATGCCTAGGCATGAGTTCGGTGGTTGACATATGCTTCAAAACTGTCACGGTTGTTTAGCAGATAGTGGATGGAAATCTTGTCTTGTTTTTCATGCGAAAGAATTGGCATTTAGTGGCATCAAATTTAATTCCCCGTGTTTCCGCCCAGATTTCGAGTTTCTTTAGGTCCTACTTCAAGAAAGACTTCAGATTAAAAACTTCATCTTTGAGTATTAAAGATCACGATCAGTCAGTTAAAATCTTCATCCTTGGGTATTAAAGATCACGATCAGTCAGTCAGCCGAGCACAGTGAAAGTCAGCTGTCACCGGAACAATCCAGGACACCCTGGAAAGAATAACTCCAGCCATTCTGGAGCCTCGTGAAGGGCAGGAAGAAAGACGTGCGGGTGTCAACTCTCAGAGCAGGCGGAAAGTTGCTTGGTGATGTTGTCAGCAAAGCCACTGTCCTGCCCTGCCCTGAAGCATTTATGTCTGTTTTCACAAGTCTCTCAGATGACCCACTGCTAGCCACTATCTCCACTTCTCCACACATACAGCAAATCAGGAGCAACACTTCAGGAATCGCCCGATTTTTTCGGGATCTCAAAGTACAGGGAGCCGCAAGTCCAGACGGCATCCCATTTACTGTACTCAAGACCTGCGCGGTCAGCCTTGCTCCTGTCCTACGCTTCCTTTACCAGAAGTTACTGGATATTTTGTGTTCTGGTCAGTGATCAGCTCAGGGTAAACAGCTCTGCGGCACTGAAAACCGCCACCCTGTTTCATTTACCTCTGTTCCTTGCAAGATGTTTGAACATAATTATGTCGCTACATCTTCCAGTATCTGGAAATCCACAATGCATTTGCTTCTCTTGACCATGATTTCTGTTCTGGATATTCATGTGAAACCAAGATTCTGACACCAGTTTATGAGTTCCTGACTTCAATCAACAAAGGCAGGTAAGTATTCATAGGGATACTCGACTTCTCAAAGACCCCACAGCAAGTACCTACACAAGCTACGTCAGTACAGCATCACTCCACTCGTTTCAAGGCTTCAGTGTTTCCTGATTATGCGATTGACGCAGGCCTTGATGGAGGGAACCAGCCAAGAAACAACAAGTGTGAACGCAGGGTGTGCCACAAGGGACTGTACTTGGACCTCTACTTTTACTCTGCAACATTCAGAAACGACCTCCCTGATGCAGTCACCTTACACGCCCACCTCTTCGCAGACGACTGCTTGCTATACAGAGAAATCAACATCATCTGTAAAAGTTCTTATCCGGTGGTCTGTTTCAACAGAGTAATTTTTAATAAAAAAAAATCCTATCAAAAGCCCTGTCGACAGCCAGGCAAGGAGGAAAGCCAGTTGTGTGTTTTGTACTAATTTTCAAAGACAAAAGTTCTCCGCTCAGACACAGTCTTGGATAATTAAATCCATGTGAAAAAGAATGAAATGCCTGCTGTTTATTCATTATGAAATTATTCCATGCTGTTTGGCATTCATTATCACAGTAGGGAAAAGCATAACACAAAGTCGTTTAAAAGTGGGTTCCTTCTCTGACTTCAATCATCAGTAATTCCATACAGCAACACAATTAACAAATGTGACATGCGTCATTTCATTCCTTGGGTTCTGAGGTTTTCATCAATAGTAAATATGTTTGAATGCTTTGAACGGATGGCGAGCCAAACAACATAGAAGCTGCGACTGATAGCTCAATTTTTTGTCAATTCATAACTCACACGAAAGTCGTTTCGTCTGCGGCACCGTGTTGCTGGCTCTGCAGTCCGGTTCTCCGCTATAAAAGTGAAGCGCAGTTAGCCTGAGGTTTAAAAAAAAAAATAAAAAAAAAAAAAAAAAAAAAAAAACCCGACCCCATGCTGCACTTGCTGCGGCAACCAACTTGTCCCTAAAAGCTTCCCTTGTGAGGACGTAAAACTCAGCCGTTCTGGGTGAGCCTGAGGTAAAATGTGTGGTCACGGGGCTCTTTGAAGCAAAATAAAAGTGAAGGAGCTCCACTTCGTTCTCCCTCTGCGTTCTCTTTGGCTGGCTGTTGTCCCTTGGTTTTGAACCTTCCATCATCTGCCTGTCTTCGCCTGCTCTCTCTACCACTCCACAACATCACATTGTTATATTCGAATTGCTTGTTCAGGGGAAGAATGCTTTGTGCTTTTAGTTTTTTCATGTGTTGTTGGACATACAACTGGAAGGAGCAGCTTTGATGTCCATCACTGGAGAGAATTAAGTGTGTGTGTGTGTGTGTGTGTGTGTGTGTGTGTGTGTGTGTGTGTGTGTGTGTGTGTGAGAGAGAGAGAGAGAGAGAGAGAGAGATAGTGTGTGTGTGTGCTTGCTGCGTGCGTGCATGCGTGCGTGCGTGTGTGTGTGTGTGTGTGTGTGTGTGTGTGTGTGTGTGTGTGTGTGTTTACGTACGCGCCCGCGCGCATTTGTGTGTCTGTATTTTCGCCTGCAAACATGCATGTGAGTGTGCGTGTGAGGGCACGTGCATCTGTATAATTCATGCGTGTGACACATCCGTCTTTTGTGAGTGTGGAGCCGAGGTATTTGAACGTTTCCACCTCTCCCAGCTTTTGTCCTGTCATTGTGATGTTAGCGGTCTGGTCTTCATTGCTGCTGTACATCATCACCTTTTCTGCGCTGTTTTCCATCCCAGTGAGCAGACAAAAAGCTGGAAGAGGTGGAAGCGTTCGAGTGGGGGAGGGTCACACGACGGTTGCTGCACAAGAGATGTCAGGTCAATTAGGCCTGCCACATCAGCTATGGCAAAAGCACATAAAGCAGTGGAGAAGCAACGAGATCAGTTTGCCAACAAAACTCAATCTGTACAAAGCCCATCATCCTGTACGGGTACGAAAGCTGGACCTTGACAGCAGCGTTGGAAAGAAGGATCCAGGCCTTTGAATGAAATCGTACAGAAGACAGAAGACTGCTCCACCACTCCTGGACAGAGCACAGAACCAACGACTCTCTATCCGAGAGCAGGTGACTACACTGGCAGGACCATAAGAACCCTCCTTGGCTACGGTCAAGAGGAGAAAGTTGTGGTTCGCATGAACAGCGGAAGTTAGCATTTAATTTACAGATCACAAGGAATTCGGCTAGTAGCCATTTTGTTTCAGGAGAATTAAACTCAAAACCTGATCTTCATCCCCAAAAAGCCAAAGATATTTCTTCACTGAATTTTTTTTTTTTTTAAGTACGCCAGGACTGTCCGAACAAGCCAGGTGTTAACTCAGAAACAGTTGATGTGGTACAAAGCATTGTCCTCTCTTGAATGAAGCAGAACTGATTCTGACACTGAACTTACATACTAAACAAGGGAGACAATACAAATATCATCATATGAAGACACAGCCCGAATACCTATCCGATATCCTATTATCTAAAAGTATATACAGACTAGACGGGTCACCGTTCAGAAACCAGCCAGCAGGTACCTCTATACCACCAGCATTCAAAATCGAAAAATCTTATTATCTTGGCAAACATCCGTCGAATTTTACTGCAGAACTTTTAGCAGCTCTTATGGCTTTATACTGAATAGTCGACTTCTCTTTTCCAATCTTTTACATTCTTTTGTGTGTGGATTTCAAATCGATCGTATATGGGATGTGAGATTCAAAGGCTAAGCAAAAAAAAAAAAAACCCCAAAAAAAAACAACTAATGTAGTGACATGTACACCTACCTGTACATCAGTCAGTACACACAGGAACAAGTGTCGCGTTTTGCTGAGGACCTCTCGTCTAGTTGTTGTTTGCTTGTTTGTTTCTCTCTTCTCTCTCTCTCTCTCTCTCTCTCTCTCTCTCTCTCTCTCTCTCTCTCTCTCTCTCCCTCTCTTTATTGGTAATGACTGGGCTGACAGCGGCCAAAAAGGGGCAAAATATTTAGGTGGTACCACTGACTTGAAATATCTACTTTAAGTCTTGGTAACATTATTTATCGTAAAAAGGCATAACAAAATCGAATTTTTAAAAAAGTAGTCAAAAGGAGTGTGGACACAGTTTTTAAATTTTCTTCAATCAATATGTTTGGCTGTTCAAATATTGTAGCATCTCAATCGCACCGGAACGCACGAAATATAGGACAGACAGCCTAGTATCGTTTGCTAATAGGTCTAGAATAACTTCTTTTAAAATGAAATGTATGAAAACCTTATACGCCGCTGTGGAGAAAGTTTCATTTCCATTTACTTTTCCGATTCTGCTGTTTTAAAATTTACCCTGCCAAACTGGCCGGAAGATTCGATGGGGGAAAAAAATCAGTGATAACTGTTCCTTAGTGTCTAAAAGTTGTAAATGTTTATTTTGAATCTAGTTTCAAAGTGAGACGATTGCAAGTTCAAACAAATTTTTAAAATGATTTATATGGCTCCGCCGAAAAAAATATACAAACGAATCACAAAACAAAACAAAACGCGACGCGTTTCGACCTCTTAGGTCTTCTTCACGCAAGATACACAGCACTCAGGACAATGAAAATGAACTAGTAATCACTTTTCTTTCAATTCAGCGAAAGATGGACGTTCATTTTCGTTGTCCTGAGTGTGTTGTGTTTCTTGCCTGAAGAAGACCTAAGAGGTCGAAACGCGTCATGTTTTGTCTTGTGATTCGTTTCTCAATGTTTTTCGGCGGATCTTTATAAATAATTTCAAAAGTTTATTTTGTAGTTCAATTAGACGTTTGAATGTGTACAATTGTTTTCATGCATCGGTGAGAAGTGGAGAAAACTTACGATTTTTCAGCCATTATTACAAGAGAAATCACTCTTAAAGAAACGAATGACGTCAAACGCTCTGCAATCATAAGATCAGATTGTAGATCCGAAATAGAATATGTTTCCATGGAAGATAGGTAAATATTAGTTACATTGAAG
>JADBJO010007285.1:158037-185537 GCA_016801955.1 Conus betulinus
AGGTGAAGACGAAGAGCGCAGAGAAGACCAGTGTGCGAGGCTTAGCTCTAGAGGAGGTGGAACACTTCAAGTACCTCGACAGCTACATCTCGGCCGACAGCAACATCGAGAGGAGATCTCAACCAGAATAGGACTCGCAGCCCGGGTATTCAGCGGGTAGAAAAACATCTGGAAGTCAACTGTCCTGCAAACCAAAAACCAAGTTGAAGATCTACAGGTCCAACGTACGCTCAGTACTCCTATACGCCTCAGAGACATTGAGAACCAACAAGAAGATTGAAAGTAGGCTCAGAGCTTCGAAGGAAGGTGTCTTCGCCGAATCCTGAAACTTTCACTGGCAGCAGCGTGTCACCAACAGGGAAGTGTCAAGGCGCACCGGCATAAACAACATTGTGGCCGAGGTGAAGGAGCGGCGGTGAAGGTGGCTGGGACACATCCTTCGGATGGGCAAAACCAGACTCCCTCATACTGCGCTGAGATGGGCACCACCGGGGAAGAGGAAGCGAGGCAGACCACTCGGCACCTGGAGGAGGACAGTGGAGGAGGAGATGAGAGAGGCAGGCAAGACCTGGAATGAACTGAGCTGGCTTGCCCAGGACAGAGAGGGCTGGAGGGAGCTTGTTGGCGCCTTATGTCTCGAGTTGCGAGATGAAGAGGATTAAGTGTAAGTAAGTAAGATTCGTGTGCCGTTCATATCACCATGTCAAATCAAGATCTTTGCCGAAGATATCCATGCTTTTCAAATATCCAGATTCGTTCAAATGGTGTGTCTGTATAAAAGTCAATTGAGGTTTGTTCAAAAGACGAACATGCACAGTTTGAAATTCATGTTTTTTTTTCCAAAGAAAGGCACAGGTCATCAAAACTCCGTATTTGTATGAATGATGTCAGTACATTTGTAATTAAGAATGGTTTGTGTGAAGAAAACTACAGATACCATCCGCCGTGGCAACGTGGTTGGCGTCGCGGACTCCCGACTGGGAGGTCATGAGTTCGATTCCCATCAGATTCATGTGGGATTTTTCTGCCCCGACCGGTTTCTACCCAGAGGTGAGTTTGCTACGGGCTCAAGAGGACAGACTGGGACCACATATTCGAGTGTCATCCACTTAATGGATGCGTCTCCGAGAGTGTTGCTCAAATTTCCTAACCAACGCTGCAGGTGTCTGTATCTTGGTTGACGCCGGTATATATTATGAAAGGAAGCGTAGAGTACGGCCATGTCATGCAGTCTCAGACCGGAATGGAATCCGTAGCATCATCTCCATCCTCATTCTCATCGATCAGTGTAAAAGAGTCTCAAATTATGGGGCGCTTCATGTCCTGCTCTCATGGTGACCTCAGTTTCGATTCCCTCTCCACGTTTGTGGTCTTGGTTTGGTTCCGTCGGGATCACGAGTATAGGCGAGTCCGTGGGGGCCGTCGTTGGACAGACGGGATGGCGCCCTCCGGAGGGAGAGCTCACTCACGCCGGCTCCGCGACAAAACAATTATTGTCGTCAGTAGGGGGCTTAGTAGGAGGTCCTGCGTATGTTGGATCAGAACAGGCGCCACTGAACACCACCGAAGTGACTTGCAGCAGTGCAGTGTCTCCTCCGGTGGGTTGCCTCCTGACGACTTGACATTGGCTGCTCCCCTGCTGTGGTGATTGCCGGTGCCGGGACTGACCGGGCTGTGGCTGTGGACGGGGCGTCGGAATGAACGGCGTGGGTGCACTATCACTAAGGTGGCACAGAAGATGGAACAGCAGAAAAAAAAGGAAAGCCACAGATTTGTGGGATCATTAATTCAGTGAATCAGTCGTCGCTTTGTTAGTTTCTTCAAAGGTTAAGGCATTGGTAAATCATTCGTTCCTTTGTTGATTTACTGATTTCTTTTAATTGATCAATTAACTGAGTACATAAGTCTAAAGATGTTTGAACTCATGATTTGAACGTTGATTGGTTGATTGTAAAGTTAGTTGGTTGATTGGTTGACAGGCTTCTCTGATCATCTGATCAAATGATAGAGACGACTATAAATTTGAACAAGACCTACTTGCCCTAAAAAAAACACGAGATAAAACCTCATTCTAAACTAAATTAAATCATATCACATTAGTTATAGCCAAGCCGACCGACAGGGACCATATTGAGAATGTCATCTTGTCAAAGTCAGTTCTCTTGACATTCGTTTAAAACACGAGATAAAACGTCATTCTAAACCAAATTAAATCATATCACATTAGTTATAGCCAAGCCGACCGACAGGGACCATATTAAGAATGTCATCTTGTCAAAGTCAGTTCTCTTGACATTCGTTTAAGCAAGCAAACAATCAAACGACGACAACAGCGACAACAACATGCACACCTATGCATGCACTCGCGCGCGTACGCGCATACACAGATACAGCCATTGTCACACACAGACACACACACTCACACACACACACACACACACACACACACACACACACACACACACACACACACACACACACACACATCTTGTAAAACAGACTTTTTGACGAGCTAAAATGTTTTTAAAATCTTTGTTCCGTGAAATCCTAGATCAGATTAAAAAAATAATAATAATAATAATTAAAAAAAAATGTTTTCACTTTCAGGAACTGAGAAAACCCCCATCAGATGGAACGTCTCTCTGCAAAGTTTTCGTGGAGTCTGCTCTGAAGTATTTATGTCTGGCATGATGTACGTCCTAACAGTCTATATAGCTATACACACATGTTTATAGTGAGTTGTAGATCACATAGGATGTTCTGTTGTTACTTCCTTACAGCCAACAGTGGCAGTGTGTCATGCACCCCGTGAAAAAAAAAAAGGGAAAAAAAAATGTTGTGTGCACTTTGAACTCGCATCGAAAACTCACCTTTACAGGGTGCTCGTTTCTGATTGGTCGGGTGGTTTTTTTCTTTTTTCTTCTTTATTTCATTTTTTTTTTTATTTGTGTGCTCTTGGTAGAAAGGCGAATGCCTGACACTTTGGAAGAGGCAGCGGACGAGAAAGCGAAAGAAGAGGAAAGAGTGTAAACAAAAAACAAACAAACAAAAAAATGAGTTTGTTGTTGATTCTAGGGGCAAGCACCCCTGTAAGGTAATCAGGACAGCCCCTCTTTGGCCCTCGGTATGATGTCCGCTGCCAAGAACATTTTGATTTTCTTTTTTTTCAAAAATTAATGGGAACAACCCAAAGTATTTTGATGAATGTGTAAGTTGGGGTCTGTTAACCAAAAGTGACTTCAGTTTCAAACCATAGTGATTTGTTTGTGTGGAGCAAGATCAACATCCATACAACCCAAGAGAAGAAAAGGAAGTGTGCGTGGTGAAGAATGAAATGAAAACTGTGATATCAGTTTTTGTGGAATGTTGTTGCACTATATACTGGCCAAAGAAAAAGAAAAGAATTATTAGAATTCCCGCGCGCCAAAAGAAGTGAAGCGCAGACAGAAAGAAGAAACTTTTTTCTTTTTTTTTTTTTTTTTTTTTTTTTTTTGTTACCGGGGGAGAACTTTAAAACAGCATTCCGATTTGTTTTGTTGAAGGGAAGGGAGTCAGATGCGTGGTTGCGTGTGGCGCGCATGATTGCCTTTGCCTGTGAGTGTGTATATAGAGACCGTCATGTGACAGACAGATGGTAAAAAACTCTCCAAGAATCGATTTGAAACTTTTATTCTTATCCGTCTGCGTGTTCCTTTACTCTAGCCAGGTGTCTTTGACACGAATCGGCCCGTAGGGCTTGAGATCAGTGTGCAGGGCTTGAGATCAGTGTGCTGAGTGGAGAACGACACAAGTCGTCCCTTAGGGCTTCAGATCAGTGTGCTGGGTGGAGAACGACACGGTTCGGCCCGTAGGGCTTGTGATCAGTGTGCAGGGGCTTGAGATCAGTGTACTGGGTGGAGAACGACACAAGTCGGCCCCTAGGGCTTGAGATCAGTGTGCTGGGTGAAGAATGACACAAGTCGGCCTTAGGACTTGAGATCAATGTACTGGGTGGAGAACGACACGGGTCGGCCCTTAGGACTTGAGATCAGTGTGCTGGGTGGAGAACGACACAGGTCGTCGGTCCTTAGGGCTTGAGATCAGTGTACAGGGCTTGAGATCAGTGTACTGAGTGGAGAACGACACCAGTAGGCCCTTAGGGCTTGAGATCAGTGTACTGAGTGAAGAATGACACCAGTCGGCCCTTAGGGCTTGAGATCAGTGTACTGAGTAGAGAACGACACAAGTCGGCCCTTAGGCCTTGAGATCAGTGTACTGGGTGGAGAACGACACGAGTTTGGCCTTGGGGCTTGAGATCAGTGTACTGGGTGGAGAATGACACCAGTCGGCCCTTAGGGCTTGAGATCAGTGTACTGGGTGGAGAATGACACCAGTCGGCCCTTAGGGCTTGAGATCAGTGTACTGAGTGGAGAGAACGACACAAGTCGGCTCTTAGGGCTTGAGATCAGTGTAATGAGTGGAGAACGACACCAATCGGCTCTTAGGGCTTGAGATCCGTGTACTGGGTGGAGAACGGCACAAGTCGGCCCTTACGGCTTGAAGTCAGTGTACTGGGTGGAGAACGACACAAGTCGGCTCTTAGGGCTTGAGATCAGTGTACTGGGTGGAGAATGACTCAAGTCAGCCCTTAGGGCTTGAGATCAGTGTACTGAGTGGAGAACGACACAAGTCGGCCCTTAGGGCTTCAGATCAGTGTACTGGGTGGAGAACGACACCAGTCGGCCCTTAGGGCTTGAGATCAGTGTACTGAGTGGAGAACGACACCAGTCGGCTCTTAAGGCTTGAGATCTGTGTACTGGGTGGAGAACGACATGAGTCGGCCATTAGGACTCGAGATCAGTGTACTGGTGGAGAGAACGACGCAAGTCAGCCCTTAGGGCTTTAGATCAGTGTACTAAGTGGAGAACGACACAAGCCGTCCCTTAGGGCTTGAGATCAGTGTACTGGGTGGAGAACGACACAAGTCGGCCCTTAGGGCTTGAGATCAGTGTACTGGGTGGAGAACGACTCAAGTCAGCCCTTAGGGCTTGAGATCAGTGTACTGAGTGGAGAACGACACCAGTCAGCCCTCAGGACTTGAGATCAGTGTACTGGGTGGAGAACGACACAAGTCAGCCCTTAGAGCTTGGATCAGTGTACTGAGTGGAGAACGACACCAGTTGGCCCTTAGGGCTTCAGATCAATGTGCAGGGCTTGAGATCAGTGTACTGAGTAGAGAACGATACAAGTCGTCCCTTAGGGCTTGAGATCAGTGTACTGGGTGGAGAACGACACAAGTCGGCCCTTAGGGCTTGGTATCAGTGTACTGGGTGGAGAATGACACGGGTCGGCCCTTAGGGCTTGAGATCAGTGTACTGGGTGGAGAACGACACAAGTCGACCCTTAGGGCTTGAGATCAGTGTACAGGCTTGAGATCAGTGCACTGAGTGGAGAACGACACCAGTAAGCCCTTAGGGCTTGAGATCAGTGTATTGAAGGAAGAACGACACCAGTCGGCCCTTAGGGCTTGAGATCAGTGTACTGAGTGGAGAACGACACAAGTCAGCCCTTAGGGCTTGAGATCAGTGTACTGGGTGAAAAAAAAACGACACAGTCAGCCCTTAGGGCTTGAGATCAGTGTACTGGGGTAGAGAACGACACAAGTCAGCCCTTAGGGCTTGAGATCCGTGTACTGGGTGGAGAGCGACACCAGTCGGCCCTTAGGGCTTGATATCCGTATACTGGGTGGAGAACGGCACAAGTCGGCCCTTACGGCTTGAAGTCAGTGTACTGGTGGAGAACGACACAGTTGGCTCTTAGGGCTTGAGATCAGTGTACTGGGTGGAGAACGACTCAAGTCAGCCCTTAGGGCTTGAGATCAGTGTACTGAGTAGAGAACGACACAAGTCGGCCCTTAGGGCTTGAGATCAGTGTACTGGGTGGAGAATGACACCAGTTGGCCCTTAGGGCTTGAGATCAGTGTACTGAGTGGGGAACGTCACCAGTCGGCCCTTAGGGCTTGAGATCAGTGCACTGAGTGGAGAACGACACCAGTCGGCCCTTAGGGCTTGAGATCAGTGTATTAAGTGAAGAACGACACCAGTCGGCCCTTAGGGCTTGAGATCAGTGTACTGAGTGGAGAACGACACAAGTCGGCCCTTAGGGCTTGAGATCAGTGTACTGGGTGAAGAACGACACAAGTCAGCCCTTAGGGCTTGAGATGAGTGTACTGGGTAGAGAACGACACAAGTCAGCCCTTAGGGCTTGAGATCCGTGTACTGGGTGGAGAACGACACCAGTCGGCCCTTAGGGCTTGATATCCGTGTACTACTGAGTAGAGAACGACACAAGTCGGCCCTTATGGCTTGAGATCAGTGTACTGGGTGGAGAACGACACGAGTTGGCCCTTGGGGCTTGAGATCAGTGTACTGGGTGGAGAATGACACCAGTAGGCCCTTAGGGCTTGAGATCAGTGTACTGGGTGGAGAATGACACCAGTCAGCCCTTAGGGCTTGAGATCAGTGTACTGAGTGGAGAACGACACCAGTCGGCTCTTAGGGCTTGAGATCAGTGTAATGAGTGGAGAACGACACCAATCGGCTCTTAGGGCTTGAGATCCGTGTACTGGGTGGAGAACGGCACAAGTCGGCCCTTACGGCTTGAAGTCAGTGTACTGGGTGGAGAACGACACCAGTCGGCTCTTAGGGCTTGAGATCAGTGTACTGGGTGGAGAACGACTCAAGTCAGCCCTTAGGGCTTGAGATCAGTGTACTGAGTGGAGAACAACACAAGTCGGCCCTTAGGGCTGCAGATCAGTGTACTGGGTGGAGAACGACACCAGTCGGCCCTTAGGGCTTGAGATCAGTGTACTGAGTGGAGAACGACACCAGTCGGCTCTTAAGGCTTGAGATCTGTGTACTGGGGTGGAGAACGACATGAGTCGGCCATTAGGACTCGAGATCAGTGTACTGGGTGGAGAACGACGCAAGTCAGCCCTTAGGGCTTTAGATCAGTGTACTGAGTGGAGAACGACACAAGCCGTCCCTTAGGGCTTGAGATCAGTGTACTGGGTGGAGAACGACACAAGTCGGCCCTTAGGGCTTGAGATCAGTGTACTGGGGAGAACGACTCAAGTCAGCCCTTAGGGCTTGAGATCAGTGTACTGAGTGGAGAACGACACCAGTCAGCCCTTAGGACTTGAGATCAGTGTACTGGGTGGAGAACGACACAAGTCGGCCCTTAGAGCTTGGATCAGTGTACTGGGTGGAGAGAACGACACCAGTTGGCCCTTAGGGCTTCAGATCAATGTGCAGGGCTTGAGATCAGTGTACTGAGTAGAGAACGATACAAGTCGTCCCTTAGGGCTTGAGATCAGTGTACTGGGTGGAGAACGACACAAGTCGGCCCTTAGGGCTTGGTATCAGTGTACTGGGTGGAGAATGACACGGGTCGGCCCTTAGGGCTTGAGATCAGTGTACTGGGTGGAGAACGACACAAGTCGACCCTTAGGGCTTGAGATCAGTGTACAGGGCTTGAGATCAGTGCACTGAGAGGAGAACGACACCAGTAAGCCCTTAGGGCTTGAGATCAGTGTATTGAGTGAAGAACGACACCAGTCGGCCCTTAGGGCTTGAGATCAGTGTACTGAGTGGAGAACGACACAAGTCAGCCCTTAGGGCTTGAGATCAGTGTACTGGGTGAAAAACGACACAAGTCAGCCCTTAGGGCTTGAGATCAGTGTACTAGGTGGAGAACGACACAAGTCAGCCCTTAGGGAATGAGATCCATGTACTGGGTGGAGAACGACACCAGTCGGCCCTTAGGGCTTGATATCCGTGTACTGGGTGGAGAACGGCACAAGTCGGCCCTTACGGCTTGAAGTCAGTGTACTGGGTGGAGAACGACACAAGTTGGCTCTTAGGGCTTGAGATCAGTGTACTGGGTGGAGAACGACTCAAGTCAGCCCTTAGGGCTTGAGATCAGTGTACTGAGTAGAGAACGACACAAGTCGGCCCTTAGGGCTTGAGATCAGTGTACTGGTTGGAGAATGACACCAGTTGGCCCTTAGGGCTTGAGATCAGTGTACTGAGTGGGGAACGTCACCAGTCGGCCCTTAGGGCTTGAGATCAGTGCACTGAGTGGAGAACGACACCAGTCGGCCCTTAGGGCTTGAGATCAGTGTATTAAGTGAAGAACGACACCAGTCGGCCCTTAGGGCTTGAGATCAGTGTACTGAGTGGAGAACGACACAAGTCGGCCCTTAGGGCTTGAGATCAGTGTACTAGGTGAAGAACGACACAAGTCAGCCCTTAGGGCTTGAGATGAGTGTACTGGGTAGAGAACGACACAAGTCAGCCCTTAGGGCTTGAGATCCGTGTACTGGGTGGAGAACGACACCAGTCGGCCCTTAGGGCTTGATATCCGTGTACTGGGTGGAGAATGGCACAAGTCGGCCCTTACGGCTTGAAGTCAGTGTACTGGGTGGAGAACGACACAAGTTGGCTCTTAGGGCTTGAGATCAGTGTACTGGGTGGAGAACGACTCAAGTCAGCCCTTAGGGCTTGAGATCAGTGTACTGAGTAGAGAACGACACAAGTCGGCCCTTAGGGCTTGAGATCAGTGTACTGGGTGGAGAATGACACCAGTTGGCCCTTAGGGCTTGAGATCAGTGTACTGAGTGGGGAACGTCACCAGTCGGCCCTTAGGGCTTGAGATCAGTGCACTGAGTGGAGAACGACACCAGTCGGCCCTTAGGGCTTGAGATCAGTGTATTAAGTGAAGAACGACACCAGTCGGCCCTTAGGGCTTGAGATCAGTGTACTGAGTGGAGAACGACACAAGTCGGCCCTTAGGGCTTGAGATCAGTGTACTGGGTGAAGAACGACACAAGTCAGCCCTTAGGGCTTGAGATGAGTGTACTGGGTAGAGAACGACACAAGTCAGCCTTTAGGGCTTGAGGTCCGTGTACTGGGTGGAGAACGACACCAGTCGGCCCTTAGGGCTTGATATCCGTGTACTGGGTGGAGAACGGCACAAGTCAGCCCTTACGGCTTGAAGTCAGTGTACTGGGTGGAGAACGACACCAGTCGGCTCTTAGGGCTTGAGATCAGTGTACTGGGTGGAGAGAACGACTCAAGTCAGCCCTTAGGGCTTGAGATCAGTGTACTGAGTAGAGAACGACACCAGTCGGCCCTTAGGGCTTCAGATCAGTGTACTGAGTGAAGAACGACACCAGTCGGCCCTTAGGGCTTGAGATCAGTGTACTGAGTGGAGAACGTCACCAGTCGGCCCTTAGGGCTTGAGATCAGTGTACTGAGTGAAGAACGACACCAGTCGGCTCTCTTAGGGCTTGAGATCCATGTACTGAGTGGAGAACGACACCAGTCGGCCCTTAGGGCTTGAGTTCAGTGTACTGGGTGGAGAATGACACCAGTCGGCCCCTATAGTTTGGATCAGTGTACCGGGTGGAGAACGACACCAGTCAGCCCTTAGGGCTTGAGATCAGTGTAGTGGGTGGGGGGAACGACACAAGTCGGCCCTTAGGGCTTGAGATCAGTGTACTGGGTGGAGACCGACACCACTCAGCCCTTAGGGTTTGAGATCAATGTACTGGGTGGAGAACAACACAAGTCAGCCCTTAGGGCTTTAGATCAGTGTACTAGGTGGAGAACGACACAAGTTGTCCCTTAGGGCTTGAGATCAGTGTACTTGGTGGAGAACGACACCACTGAGCCCTTAGGGCTGGAGATCAGTGTACTGGGTGGAGAACGACTCAAGTCAGCCCTTAGGGTTGAGATCAAGTGTACTGGGTGGAGAACAACACCGGTCAGCCCTTAGGGCTTGAGATCAGTGTACTGGGTGGAGAACGACACCAGTCGGCCCTTAGGGCTTAAAGTCAGTGTACTGGGTGAAGAACGACACGAATCGACCCTTAGGGCTTGAGATCAGTGTACTAGGTGGAGAATGACACCAGTCAGCCCTTAGGGCTTGAGATAAGTGTACTGAGTGGAGAACGACACCAGTCGGCCGTTAGGGCTTGAGATCAAGTGTACTGGGTGGAGAGACGACACCAGGCGGCCCTTAGGGCTTGAGTTCAGTGTACTGAGTGGAGAATGACACCAGTCGGCCCTTAGGGCTTGAGATCAGTGAACTGGATGGAGAATGACACCAGTCGGCCCTTAGGGCTTGAGATCAGTGTACTGGGTGGAGAACGACACAAGTCAGCCCTTAGGGCTTGAGATCAGTGTACTGGTAAAGAGCAACGCAAGTTGGCCCTTAGGGCTTGAGATCAGTGTACTGGGTGGAGAACGACTCGAGTCGGCCCTTAAGGCTTGAGATCAGTGTACTGAGTGGAGAACGACACCAGTCGGCCCTTAGGGCTTGAGATCAGTGTACTGGGTGGAGAACGACACAAATCAGCCCTTAGGGCTTGAGATCAGTGAAGTGGGTGGAGAACAACACAAGTCGGCCCTTAGGGCTTGAGAGATAGTGATCGGCTACCCCATTGTCTCGAATGCCAGTATGACCAGGGATCCAAGAAGAAAGCATGTTGTGACCATCAGATTTCAGAAAGTTCAAACAAATTCTGCAGTAGAGGACGCTTGAGGTTACCTGCCTGCATCGGACTAAAGCTCGTTCAATTGTATGGTCAGTTCAATCCCGTTTTTTTTTTTTTTTTTTTTTTTTTTTTTTTTTTTAAGACATTGTGTGGAAATGTGATTTACTTCTTTAGGGCTTAATTAATTCATTGTGTAACTCCCGGATCGATGCTTGACAAACTGATGTCTTCATTGAACAACTTCACTGCGAATCTGACCATCATTCATACCCCATCAAAACACAGAGCAAACACCAGTCATTGTAATGTGGATTTATTTTGAAGAACGCCCCCCCAGAGTTCCTGGAGAAGATTCAGAGTGGTACATGACCACTGGCAGAAAACGGTAAATCAGACAAAACCCGGGGATCGCTAAATAGGAAATGGAGGACACCAGGACAGGCGCATCACACGCAGAAGAAAAACAAACACACTTTGTCGCAGCACTCCGAGGACTTCCAATACGGGCCACAAAATGCACCATCTGCGATGCAGGCTCTCTGGCTCAACCTGAAGGATGGACACAGAGAAAGACTCGCTCATGCGTGCATTCCTTGATAGGATAGTCTTTCGACTGTGGAGGGACAGACAGACAGAGAGAAAAACATCTGGCAGTATGACTGGATGTTTGGATGGATGAATGGTTGAAGGTTAAAACGAGCAGGTGAAATTATAGACTGATCCACTATGAATCAAACTTGGAGTTGAAAATTCTAACTGTAATATTGAAACAAAGAAAAAGTAAATTTCATGCTGTCATCGTTCATAAGGCTTCAGTCAGTATGCAGATATAGTTAATAGACAGGAATTGTCTGAGAAAATATAAATGATCAGGTTTTAGATTTAGGTACATCAAATGTATTATCATATTGAGTGGTGCGTGATCGAAGATAGAAAGAGATCTGAATATTTAAGAAGGAAAATACCGAGTGGAAAACCTGTTTCCATTACTGATTTCGTTGTACCTGAATGAATGTCATATCCTTTTGCTCACAAATGGTCGTATTCTAAGCGATCTTCATGGCCAAAATGCATACAATGGGTAAGTACTCATGCGTAAGTACTTCACATACAAGCGACATTATGCTTGTATCAGAAATCAAAGTGCATGCCATGCAGACAAAAACCAACAACAGAAAACAAACAAACAAACAACAAAAATACCTGATGAAAGGTAAAGTTTCTAATCTCAAAAACTAGAACTTTAATCACTTCAGAAAGAAGAGGGGGAAAAAAAGCATATACCCTTAAATCTTCAATAGTTGACAGTCCGGGCTATTTGAACACCCCATAATTTTCTGGTATTCGAGTGTACAGACTGGCTTCATTTTAACTGACTTGAACTTTCCTGTAGCCAAAGGTTCAGTCTGCATTTATTTAATGACCACCAGTTCTTCAATGGCTGCGAGATCGTTCTGGCTTTATTCCGAGGACTAGTAATTGTCCAGTGACCACTAGACAAGTATAATGGAGATGGCTCTCTCCAGTCTTGTTCGTCTTCTTCTTCTTCTTCTTCTCTTCTTCTTCTTCTTCTTCTTCTTCTTGTGCTGCTTCTGTTTCTTTTCCCTCTTGTATTCTAGGACGTCTTTTTTAAATCCCCCCCTCCCCCCCCCTCCTCCCCCCCCCCCCCCCCCCCTCCGTCCCCCTCCCATATCATCTCTTCTATGGTCACCAACGCACGCCTCGATTCAATTGCATTCGGACCCAGTGGCACCATTGCTAGTTCAAGTCACCAATAGTCATAGTAATGGGTATTTCCATAAACACTACCCGTAAGAGTAATTCAACAACACCTTGCGTATGGATTTACAAAGTTAAGAAACACACCAGCTCCCCCGAATACAACACCCACGAATCTCTGTAATAAAGATAACAAAGTTGTTTCTTAACACTCTCTTGTTTAAGCCCCAATACGTTTGAACCATATGTCAAAAAGGGCTGTTTTTTAAGCGTCAAGCATTCTAAACCGTATATCTGGATAATCTCCTTATACACCATGCTGATGATAACCGAAACCCGTTTTTCAGCACTATCAGTAAAGTCTTGCTCGGTTGGTTGGAAAACCAAGGTTTGACTGCTGAGTATTTTTACTATACATCGATGTCTTTCCATCTACACATTCCCAGAGAGAGAGAGAGAGAGAGTACAACGTACAACGACATGACAAGAAAAGCAAGAAAACAAAATTCTATTACGTACTTATGGGTCTCGGAATTCACCGTGTCCTCAGCTAACATCACGTCAGCGCGTTCCTGGTCTTCTGTTAATTCACGTCAATGCATGTTTTTATAGCTTCTGCCTGTTCACACTATTGCATTCTTTGTGTTACTTCTGTCAGTTCACACTATTGCATTTTGCTGCCTCACAACAGTTTGGCTGAATGGACTGTTCTAATAGTCCTTAGGGCTGGATAGCAAAGAACAAACAGATTTCATCTTCTTGGGACTCTTTACAAAGCAGACTCAGCAAATGATTGTCATCAACAATGGTTTTTTTGTCTAAACTTTTGAACTGCTAATTCTGATATTCCAAATCTGGATTTGGATATCATATACTTTAAGCGTCCGTCCATTTCTAAAGTTAAACAAGGGTTCAAATCCTGAAAAACTGCAAACATTTCTATAGAAACCAACCTTTCACTCTGTTGCACATGGTCTGACCATCTTTGGCAAGTGTTGTCGATTAATCGTTGACGAAAACAGTATATAAACTGCTTAACATTGCCCACACCATACAAAACCAAAACCATATTCAAAGAGGCAAATGCGTACTTTACGTCCCTAACTATTTTTTCCTCTAGCATCGAGATCATATAAAATGTTGTAGGTTTTGTGTGGTAATCGGTGCTCTTTCATTTGTAGTAAATTCAGCCAGTAGTGGATGCACTTAACCGCAGACACTACATACATGGGGAATTGATTTGTCTTGCCATAAATAAGACCATTAAGCGTTCGCCTGTCTACACCTGAAACCTTTTTCAAAGCAGAAAGGTACACAGATTCATAGTAATCGACAGCTTTACCTAAACCCAATAATTCAGACCCATACTGTACAATTGACGGAATTTAATTGCCAAACAACGTGAGAAACGTATTAAAAGACGTATCATTGAGGATGTATAGGGTTTTTTTGGGGTTTTTTTTCCCATAATACAGGCCAATGCCTTCACGGCATAGCGGCAAGATCTTTGCACACACTGACAAAACTCAGACGTGTAGGTTACCCAAATCACAACAGACATGGAAACACCATCATAAAACCACCTTTCCTTGTATTTATGTAACCACCATCACGAAATACAGTAATGTTACTTTTGGACAATTTATCCTTCAGTTGGAGAGAAACAGCTGGACACTGTGAAATTATTCAATCGAGTCTCTTAGCCAAGAACAGTCTCCCATATCAAAACCACATCATCAGCTAATAACACTGCTCCAGGAGTCAGAAATAACTATATGGGAAATGTTTAGGTCGCTTCTACATACACCATTTAGGTTACACAACTTCGAAACGGTGCATAATATTTGAACAATTCCCGTAGTTATTTAGATTGTTATCTTGAGAGCATCGACTGATGCTGAGAGACTGAGTATTGTGCTGTGTATCAAAAAAACATTAAGCCCGGAAAAATTCTGAAAAATAGCACAAGTTTTAGCATTTAAGTCACCAATTAGAATCGCATAAACATCATTGGTTATCAAAACGTCACTTAGATATTCTGCCAGTCAACTATTACCATTATCTACCTCAAAATAAGAGAACCTTCGGAGGGAATGTACAAACAAAACATACAAAACATCCCTGTCTATTCTAAACAAGATGTGTCAATCCTGAAGACAATTACATTAGGATTGTTTTACTTTAATCGATCTAACAAAGGGGATGAATTCATTTTCATTAGACAAATCACACCTTCCCATCATCCCCCTTGTTTTGTAAATTTAATTTCAGACTTATAAAAAATTGTATCAAAAAAATAAATCATCACGACATTCTCAAGAAAATGTTTCAGTTACACGGACAAAGGCACACTGACAAACAATTGAAATAAAATCGGAATTAACAAGCTTTCAAATTGAACTGTGTACATTTCATGTTGAGAAAGAGAAAGATTTATGGACAGTAAAAGATAACGTGTTCTTCGCGTATCCACACGTGCAACCGGTCTGAAGCTCTGCCAAATACGTTTGCCCCAACGAACAGTGGTCACACACTAACCAGTGGCGGAAAAGTATACTGGTGTCATGTCACTGAGGTTCCCATTTTCTGTGCTGCATTTTTTGTTTCAAGCGGCCAGCCGACTCCCTATCTTGATTCGTTCAACTTGCTATGGACAACAACAAAGTATTTTTTACCTTCGATAATTAAATGATGGAAAATCATTGAAACTCCCCCCCCCCCCACCCCCCTCGGATCTTGTCTTTTGAAATAGGAAGAAAAGCCACGTCTGATTTTCGTGACAAAAAAAAAGAGAAATCCTTCCAAACAAAAATGTTACCACGATTTCACTTTGGCCTTAAGAATTCAGAGCTTTTCTTTGTCAAAAGAGCAGCGAGCTATAATGTGAGAGTTAGGTTTTGCATTTAGCCTGTGGACAAGATCGGATTCATTTTCCGGTGCAATTCCAAGGTATCAGAAATATCAGAAAGAGAGAGAGAGAGAGAGAGAGAGAGAGAGAGAGAGAGAGAGAGAGAGAGAGAGAGAGAGAGAGAGAGAGAGAGAGAGAGAGAGAGAGAGAGAGAGAGTTTCACTCACCTTTCGAGTAAAGAGAATGAGCTGATGTTGCCAAGACCAGCGCAGCCACGATCAACAGACACGTCACTTTCATCCTGGTGATGTTGTTGGTAATACTGAAAATCTCATTGACAAGTTTCGATGCATGCTGCATTTCAATCAGCCTGTGACATGCATGATGTGTGTGTGTGTGTGTGTGTGTGTGTGTGTGTGTGTGTGTGTGTGTGTGTGTGTGTGTGTGTGTGTGTGTGTGTGTTGTGTGTGTGTGTGCGTGCGTGCGTGCGTGCGTGCGTGCGTTGGTGTGTGTGTGTGTGTGTGTGTGTGTGTGTGTGTATGTGTGTGTGTGTGTGTGTGCGTGCGTGCGTGCGTTGGTGTGTGTGTGTGTGTGTGTGTGTGTGTGTGTGTGTGTGTGCATGACACATTTTTAATCAGTCAGTGCGTATGTTTTGCTGCAAGCTGCATTTTGCTAAGCCAGTGACTTGTTTTCTTACCTTACACATTTTAATCCGCTGTAAAGCATGTTTTCTCTCAATCTGCATCTTAATCAGCCCCTGCCTTGTGTCGTCTCATGCCACATTCTGAAGACCCGAAACATCTTTTTGTTGTGCGCTGCATTTGTAATGAATTGATAATACTTTTCTTGCGTGTTGCATCTTAATCAGTCAAGGCATTTTTCTTTTCTTTGTGCAACATTCTGATCAACCAATCAGATGGTTTGCTACACGCTGCATCTTAAATAGCAAATAACGCTTTATTGCACGCTGTATTTTGATCAGCCAGTGACGGGTTTTTATGTACACAGTATTTCGATTTAGACAATGACATGGTTTATTGTATACCATTTTGTAACCGGCCGATTTGGACCTACATACTTTGGCGTACTTCTGTCAGTCAGTGCTCCGTTCAGCTGCTTGCTACAGTGTTAAATTTCCAGCGACATGTCCTCCTACAAGCTGCAGTGTAAAAGGCAGTGGCACGTTTTCCCTGCATTATTCGGTGTTAAGTAATCAAAGACACATTTAGTTGCATGTTTCGGTGACAATCATCCAAGACAAATGTCACTGCACAAAAGAGTGTCAAACAAAATCAGCAGGTTTTGTTGTGCGCTGTAGTGATAAATATCCAGTGATGAATTTAATTGTATGTTGTAATGTTAAACGGACACTAACATTTTTTTTTTGCTCTCGTTCTCTAGCCATCAACGTGTTTAATTGCAAACTTTGGAGACAATCATGCCGCTAATGACATGTTTTGTTGCATGCTACAGTGTTCAACTGTCAGTAGCATGTTTTGTCGTATGTTGCATAACAAGGCTATCTAGATATTACATTATACGAAAGGAGTATGGTCATAATGCCAGAATGCTTATGTGCACATACACAACAGTACAATACCTAAACTATTGATATTAAACTAAAGCAGTTAAGACCAGGTTGTTGAGAGTACATCAAACATTCCGCTTGATCATGGCACACAGTTCAAAGTGGTGCCACCAATATAAATCAAATATCCAGAAGGACGAATTATACAGTAGACCAGTTAGCTAGTGTTCCTCTCTGGGTTCTGCTTACAATTTCGGTACCAAGTCACCAGATTTCAGAACAATAACTGGCTTTGAAACAAGAGTGGGAAACGGTTAACCAGCTTGCAAAATAAAAGGGGCACGGGGGGGAGAGGGGGGGGGGGGGGGGGGGGGGGGGGGGGGGGGGGGGGGACTGCACGGAGAAAAAGGACGCAAAAATCGAAAGTTGGTGTGAATGAAGTGAAAAAAGAAAATCCTCTAGCGTCATATATTCTAGAAGGATGCCATACAATTTACAGTACAAGGCCTCTTCCGCACCATTCCACTCCCCATACAGCTCGGCTACCTGCCTCCCACTCCTTCCGTCCCTACCTCCATATGGTGATCAGCTCTGAGAGAAGTGCTTCACATCTCTCTACGTGAGAACACCAACAAAGGAAAGCAGAGAAGTAACTTCTGTGGCTTAGAAATATAAGACAACGTGACATGTTCAATCTTTGACAATGAACGTGACTAACTGAGCACAGTGCACTTATCTACGCAAATATTCAGCTTGTACGTAATGAAAACAGAACCAGCGTGTTTTCCTTCTATTAGGCTATCGGCCTATCCACTCCCCAGTCTCGCACCCCCCTGCCCCCCCCCCCCCCCCCCCCCCCCCCCCTCCCCCCCCCCCTCCCCCCCCCCCCCCCCCCCCCCCCCCCCCCCCCCCCCCCCCCCCGTCCCTCTGGAAAACAAGCGTTCTTCATTGTTTTGAAGTCACAGAAAGTAAGGAAAGATAGGGGCGTGTTTACCTCGCAGAAAAAGACAACATAGTTACGGTTAGTTATAGTTATAGTTAGTTAGTTATAGTATCAGAGTTTTCATTTCTGTCCTCCTCACCAACGATAGTCATCTTCGTGTATCCCTTTTACGTCATGTATCCCTTTTACGTCATGTATCCCTTTTACTTCATGTAGCCATTTACGTCATGTATCCCTTTTTCGTCATGTATCCCTTTTTCGTCATGTATCCCTTTTACTTCATGTATCGTTTTTACTTCATGTATCCCTTTTTACGTCATGTATGCCTATTACTTCATGTATCCCTTTTACGTCATGTATGCCTATTACTTCATGTATCCCTTTTACGTCATGTATCCCTTTTACGTCATGTATCCTTTTTACGTAATGCATGCCTATTACTTCATGTATCCATTTTACGTCATGTATCCCTTGCACTTCATGTATCCCTTTTACTTCATGTATCCCTTTTACGTCATGTATCCCTTGTACTTCATATATCCCTTTTACTTCATGTATCCCTTTTACTTCATGTATCCCTTTTACGTCATGTATGCCTTTTACGTAATGTATGCCTATTACTTCGTGTATCCCTTTTACGTCATGTATCCCCTTTTACGTAATGTATGCCTATTACTTCATGTATCGCTTTTACGTCATGTATCCCTTTTACTCACCTGCAACTTGTCAAGTGGCTGTCGCCTTAACGTCTGGTCCGATGTGGTGATGGCTTGATGCAGAACTGGAGGATGAAGGGTTATTTATACCAACAGCACGTTGCATATTTGACGAGTCAGCACTTTCCTGGTTCAAACCCGGGAGTGTGTGTGACGTGAGAAGTGTGAAGAGAATGCACAAACGTGTCGCCGATTGGCATTGTAGTTGGGCGGAGAGGGGGGGGGGGGGGGGGGGGGGGAACTGGTGTTGATGAGTCCAGTGATGCTGATATTGGGGTCTATTAATATATCCACGTCAGATTTGTTTAATTCGTCTTTTGTATTCAGCACACACGCACACACACACACACACACACACACACACACACACACACACACACACACACACACACACACACACAACACACACACACACACACACACACACACACACACACACACACACACACACACACTACACGCACGCGCACTCGCGCGCGAGTGTTGCATTGTTGACAATGTAGTAAAATTCCTTTGGACACTCAGTAGCCCATTGATAAAGGAACTATAAATGATCAGTTTCGCTTATCACAAACTGATGGCCACTGTTTTTTAACCACTGAGTTTCTTTCTTTTTTTTTCTGTCCCAAACTCTGCGCCACTTCAGAGGCAGTGCACCCCGCGCAGCTCATTCCGACACCCCGTCCACAGCCGCAGCCCGGTCGGCCCCGCCGCAGCCCCAACGCCGGCAATCCACAGGGAGCAGTCAATGTCAAGTCGTCAAAAGGGAACCCACCGGAGGAGACACTGCACTGCTGCCGAGTCACTTTGGTGGTGTTCAGTGGCGCCTGTTCTGATCTAACATACGCAGGACACCACCTACTAAGCCCCCTACACCACTGAGTTTCTTCTTTCCCTTCTTTTCTTTAAATTTTCTTTTATTCTTGAACTAACATGAATGCCAAAAGATTTTTTTTTAATAATAAATAAAAACCGAAGTAAACGAGTAGAGTTACTGGAAAATATATTAATCAAGAATAAAGCAAGGCTAGTGTACAGACTCAGAAGGAAACATTTGTAAAATGTGAAAAAGCATCAACAACACAATATTATTTCCATCATTATATATAGCCCACAAGACGCTGGAAAGGATGTCACTCACACATTCTGCATACTTTATTTATTCTGAATGAATGTTTTTTTTTTCATTGTCTAACTTTTTTCTGTAGATCTTTCTGAAATTAAACTATATTGGATTCGATCTATACAAAACATGCTTTGCTTATACATTAATCTTTACAAACGTGTTCTTTGTTTTTGTTTGATGATTTCCCATCATCATCATCATCATCTCATTCCCCTGACCGCTGGGGTCCTTGGGGGCACGTGATGAGACAGCCGCCGTTTCTCTCCTGGTTCTTCTGTTGGCAGCTGTCGTGAGAAGATCCGACATGGTGATTATTAAACTTATAAACGTGTTTAGATTTCTCAGTTAACTCTTTTCACATCCTGTTAAAAACGTTCCAGAAATTTGCAGAACCATAAGCTATGCCTGGCTGAATCTTTTTTATTTCATCAGTGAGCACTTTTCCTTCAGTGTGCATTTCCCTTTTTTCGTTATATTAAACAATAATATCATAGCACAACTTGATTTGGAACCGCTTTAATTTTCTTTCTTTTTTCTTGACTTGGGTCAATGGTCAGTGATATATATATATATATATATATATATACATACATATATATATATATATATATATATATATATATTCAGTTGGACGGTATATATATATATATATATATATATATATATATATATATATATATATATATATACCGTCCAACTGAATTTCAGTTTTTGCATCCGTTTTACCTGAGCATTTAAATTGTACAAATAATTATTTCCAGAAAAAAAATGTCTTATTCCCTCCCCCTCCCCCCCCCCACCCCACCCCACCCCCCCCCCCACCACCCACCCGCCACCCACCCCCACCCTTTTTTTTTTTTTTTTTTTTTTTAACTATTGTCCATCGTGCCTTCGTCAGTCATTTCCCTGCACCAAATTATCGTTCATGTTTATTGTCTACCTGGATCATGTTTGGCTGATTGTGTAAAATGCATGTGCTCTATGTACTTCACATCCTTGGTACACTTTTCAGAGACTGATTTATAACGTAGAAAAACCATATTCTGTCGTGCCCGCTTTTCAAAGAATGTATTGTTACCAATTCTGATCTTGTCGTCATAAAACAATGAATCTGCTGGAACGCCTTATCCCCCCCACAAGGACACACATCTGGAAATCTTCACACAAGCTGCAAATACCTCCTTCCAAAAGTTAATCCAATTATTGTGTAAAGAGAATTCTAATGTTCATACCTTTCCAATGAGTAAATCTCAGTGACAATCTGCGGATAAAATTTTGCTTTGTAGTTACGTTCCTGTGAAGATCTTTTCCAACCATATCATTATTTTTTTTAAAAAGCTCGCATAAAAACTCCTGTGGTAAGAACATCATGACCACACCTTTTATCGTTATGAACTGCGCATTTTTTTTTTAATCTTACCTGGTTTATTGACCCATACGAATCGAACGTTCTTTGTGATTGTTTGGTCACCTTTTTGAGTTATTTCAAAGATGAATCCATAAATGTATAATATGTTTACGTTTGAGAGATTTAAGTATAGTTTTTCTACGAAGCGATGTGCAAATGGGTTTGAACCAGCTTTGGAATAGTTCACTTACCTCTGCTAACTTGTCCGTTGTATTAATTCTACTTAGTTCTGACGAGCTGTTCGTGAACTACAAATTATTTTGAGGACGGGGATGATGGTGTACAGTTTCATTTTCTGTTCGCAGTATTTTTTTTTCTGAGCTAACCACACATTACCAGTCTTTTCATAATGAAGTTTTAGTCCTGAAATTTCTCCAAATCCTTCAAGAGTTCTAACATATATTATATAGGATCTTTTATCTCTGCTGTTTGATTTTTTTTTTTTCAGAAAAAAAGGTGTCAAGAATAGTTATACATTTGCACGTTTATCTTTTGTCATTCTTTGAACTAAAAATCTCATAGCAAAAAAAAAAAAAAAAAAAAAAAAAAAAGACAGGTAGGAAGAAGAAGAGCCTCCCTGAGAGCATGCTCTCTGTATTTCAAGCTTCGAAATACTTGTCACTTTACTGTAATGCAATATTTCATTTCATTTTCTTTTCTCAAGGCTTCAAAACACTTGTCTTTTTACTGTAATGCAATATTTCATTTCATTTTCTTTTCTCAAGGCTTCAAAATACTTGTCATTTTACTGTAATGTAGTACTTCATTTCATTTTCTTTCTCAAGGCTTCGAAATACTTGTCACTTTACTGTAATGCAATATTTCATTTCTTTTCTTTCTCAAGGCTTCGAAATATTTGTCACTTTACTGTAATGCAATATTTCATTTCATTTTCTTTCTCAAGGCTTCGAAATACTTGTCACTTTACTGTATTGCAAAATTTCATTTCATTTTTTTTTCTTTCTTGTTTCTTAGAATGTTAATATTCATTTACCTGTCTCATCACCAAAATCACTCAAAACTTCAATTATATATATCCACTTTACCAGATTGAATGGTTTCTAAAAAGCTCTCGTCAAAGATAAACCAGGAAGGATTTTTTCTTTCTAATTATTGCGTAATATCATATACAGTATTCAAATTGTCCCCTGTATATTGTCCCGGAATATAACCTATATGCTGTTTAGTTCTCATATATGGAGTAGACTTTGTTCAACTGCTATACAAGTTAATCATATTTGTATGACACATGTAATGATGACACTGGTCGCCAAATTTGTACATACTCATTTTTTTCTTTTGGTAAGCAATGACTCACCATTTGTCTATCTGAGTAATGACCTTTGAGAAACCTTCATTAGATAAACAAGAAAATTTCCCCCTGTCCTCCAAGAACAGAAAAGAAAATACGATAAGTACAGGGGCTCTTGTCATTTTGCTTTTTTTTTTTATTCCAAGGTTTCTTGTCTAGTTATCAGTCCTCCTGATTGTAGGGCTTTGCTCTCTTCAAGCCAAGCAATTTCCTCATGATTAGTCTTCGTTGCAATTAGTATTTCACCTGTTTCTGTTAGTATATTTCCTTGATCTATTGCTAACTGTAACACTTGTGTACTGATCAAAAGCTTTTTTTTTCAAACTGCAGAACCATTTAGACATCTTCCGCCACGCCTATCTCATTTTAGATCCTATAGCAATGCCTTCCATTTCTTTCCTTTCTTAAGTGCAGAAGCAAGTCTTTTTCTCTCTTTTAGGTCCTTAGAATTGCTGTTTATTGGCGCATTGTTCTCTAGTTTTTCTCTATTTCTGATTCTAGCCCTTCTTCTTTTCCCCTCAGTATTATTCTCTCTCTGTCTCTCTGTCTCTGTCTCTGTCTCTGTCTGTCTGTCTGTCTGTCTGTCTCTCTCTCTCTCTCTCTCTCTCTCTCTCTCTCTCTCTCTCTCTCTCTCTCTCTCTCTCTCTCTCTCAGCATTCGATTCTATTAACAGAAGCATTTTATGGCCTGTTCTGTTGAAAAATGGTGTTTGTGGTAAATTATTCAAATGTGTAGTAAGCATGTATCATTGTGTAAAAAGCTACAGTGAGAAGTGGGGGTAAATTGACAGATTATATCATGTGTTCTAGTGGTGTAAACACGTTTACATGTGTAGTCCTAATCTGTTTTCTTTGTTTATCAACGAATTAACATCTGAAGTGACAAACAATGGTAGACATTGAACACAGTTTGTTGAAGACCTTTAAGAACTGTTCATACGTCTTCTGGTAGATGATGTTGTTTTTCTTGTCTGAACAATTATCGGCTTACAAACACAGCTAAATGATTTATGGCGTGCTGTTACTTTTCTGCAGCTGAAGGTAAATATGCTTAAGAGTGTCATAATTGTATTCGGAAAAGGCGGCTATCTAGGAGCAAGAGAACAGCTGAATTATAAAGGAATAACAAATTCTGATATTACTTGTCCATGATGCAAAAACGCATATGAAAATGAAGCCTATTTTGTATTGCAGTGTGCTGCCTTGAGACATCTTAGATATGAGTTCATTCCTCCTAGATATTATAGGCAACTGTCTGTGTTTAGACTCGTCTTACTCATGGTTTGTTATACAGAGGATGTTGATAAAAAGTTTGCTTTGTACTTACACAGAGCATAGGGTGTCCTTGATCATGTGCTGTTTTCATTTTGTTCATTATGTGTATGTTATCATATTGTTCATGTTTTATCTACCCCCTTCATAAGGGGCCATGGCCTATAATGAGTACCCTCTCTCTCTCTCTCTCTCTCTCTCCTCTCTCTCTCTCTCTCTCTCTCTCTCTCTCTCTCTCTCTCTCTTGTATTTATGAAAGAGTGTTTGCTCTCTCTCTCTTTTTTTTTTAAGAATCAAAGCATCTAAAAATAATTGTTCGCTTACTGTGAACTGAATTTCTCTCATCGGAATCTTGTTTAGGCTTTCCTATTAGTATGGCGATACCACACACACGCAGTTTTTAGATTTTTAGTAGCGCGTTTAACTCATCCTACGTAGGTTTTCTCTCTCAGTCAAGAGAACTAGATGTGCAAAAAGTCTGTCTTCTATGCTCCATGTTCGCGTTCTAGGATAATGGTTATTACAGAATTGTCATTTCTAAAGCAGTACAGGACATCTGTGTCCTCTATCTTGCTAAGATAGTTGTCAATTTACGAGTAAAAATCTAGGCGACTTTGTTGTTGGCCTTCTCCACGTATTTCTAAAGACTTCTGAATAGACGATCTTCGGAAATCTTCCGGTCAGGCGCTCTGTGTCAAAGCTCGCGGAGTGATGTCCTTGTGTTCCTGGGAGAAAGAAATAGGGGTAGAGTTGCGAAGGAAATCCTTGTCTGTATATGTTGAAGTGGCAAAAACTCAAATTTTGAAGGACTAACAAATAACTCACAGGATAAATCAAACAACAACAAAAAATGAGACCTCTGCTAGCAGAGACAAATAGAGGTAGACTGAGTTATCATGGATGTGTTATTGTGATGCTATCAGCAAATTGATCTCATATACATGATGCTTTCGAGTTTTCAGATTGTTCGTTACTAAACAATACTTTCGGGATTAATGCATTGCAATGAATGAGAAGACATATACACACATAAGTCATCCATCCATAAGTGACGATTCATTTCAATCAATCAATAAGAAACCAATCAATCACCAATCAACAAACGGACAACTAAACAGACTCTGTTCCAGCCATTTAGTCAGCAAATACGAAATAAACAAATACATTTTTTCCACCCTGCCACCCCTAAGGGAAATCCCCGCTTAAACAACAAGGTTGGTCTGTAATCATGGTCCAGTGTTATTTGAAACTGTAGAACTCTGTCACCGAGACTAAAAGATGACAACAAAATTGACACGAGTACCTGCCGTAGAGGCAAAAAAAAAAGTCTCACGGGACGGGCGGAAGGGGACGGGGTGATAAGAAGGAAGTCGTCACACACACACACACACACGCGCACGAGCGCGCGCGCGCGCGCACGCACGCACGCACGCACACACGCACGCACGCACACACACACACACACACACACACACACACACACACACACACACACACACACACACACACACACACACACGCACGCACACACGCACGCGCGCGCACACACACACACACACACACACACACACACACACACACACACACACACACACACACACACACACACACGCACGCACACACGCACGCACACGCACACACACACACACACACACACACACACACACACACACACACACACACAACTACCACCACCACCACCAGCACTACCACCACCATCACCACCACCACCATCACACCACACCACCACCTCTCTCTCTCTCTCTCTCTCTCTCTCTCTCTCTCTCTCTCTCTCTCTCCCATTCTTTACAGACATACACACACGCGAGCGTGTACGTGCATGCACACGCGCAGACACAAACGCGCAAGCACACACACACACACACACACACACACACACACACACACACACACACACACACACACACACACACACACACACACACGGGCGCGCGCGCGCGCACACACACACACACACACACACACACACACACACACACACACACACACACACACACACACACAACACACGGTGTGAGATAGAGAGAGAGAGAGAGAGAGAGAGAGGTGAGGGTCTGGAAAAAGAGTAAGGTGTGTAGACGCGAATGCGTTTTTCATTCGATTAAAAGTATCCTCTGCGCTAACATGGCAGAATGAAAGTGGCAATGCACCACACATCAGTACAATGAATGAACCCAGACGCTTTGCATCAAACTTTACCACAATAACATCAGCAAGTGAATGTCCGTCTGTTAAAAAAAAAAAAAACAACAGACAAAACATGGTGAGTACGAGTCCGTTGCAGAAAAAAAGAAGGTGGGGAAAAAAAATAGGATGGAGGCCTCACTGTTAAGAAAAAGCAGCACACAAAAAGTGGGGGTAAATTGAAGGCTGGAGGCAAAAGAAAAAAAAGAAAGAAAGAAGACGGGTCTGTAAAACTAGTATGGCAAACCCGAGAAAGTTGAAAAAAAAAAAACCTTATGAATAGTTCCGTAGGTTAATCAAATTAAATCGTGAGGAAATTTGGGATCAGAGAGAAAGAAACATTGCAATTCATTTAAGTCATAGCCCAGCTGACCGCAAAGGGCCATATCAGGACTGTCACCTCCTCAAAGTCACTGTCTACACAGATTTTTGTATAAACATTCACATAAACAAAAATCTTTTTCGAAACAATAACGAAATTGCTGTTATTGCTTGATATCGTTCTTCGCTTAAAATTTAAATCAGATGGAGAATGTTTATCTCTTTCAGGAACTCAAAGTTCACGTCAGCTGAGGTAGCTCTGAACAACCTTTTCACGGAGTCTGCTAGATAGCTCTGAACAACCTTTTCACGGAGTCTGCTGTAAAGTATCTCTGTCTGACATAATGTAAACCCCAACTCTCTTTATGAACACATTTCATAGTGAGTGCCACATGACCGTGGAACGCACCATTGAGCTTCTTCAGCTTTTAACAGACACGAATGGGTTTTAAAGGAGTGGACTGTGTGCAATGGGCACAAGACTGTTCATTTTCTTTTTTTTTTTACGGACCACCCGATGGCACATGTTCAAAACATCCTGAAGCCTCGGACCAATTTCTAAGAGTTTGTTATCCGTCTATGAGTTCCATTCTCTTTGCCAGACATCTTTGACATAAGTTTGAGAGCTAGGTTGGTGTGAGGGAGATGGACCGAGAGACCGGAGGGAAGAGGAGAAGGAACAAGAGAGATAGAGCAGCCATTTCACGGTTGGTAATATGGGAGAAAAAAAAAAGACAAAAAAAGCCAGGTATCAGTCGACACATACGTAAGTAAAAACTAAAAAGAAAAGAAAGCATAAACAAGAGACAGACAGACAGAATGCAAGAATGGAATGCACATGTCGTTCCGGTCAATGATGACATTCCAGAGGACACAACAGGCAATCAGAATATCAGATACTGGCATCAACAGATTTTACTGCTCAACTTATCACAGCAAGCAACCTAGTGTCCACCGTGTTAATGTGCCAGACAGTCGGTAATTCGGTAATATGAGATTTCAGAAAATCGTAAAACTCTGAGGTTTATCTTTATTATTAAAAGAACTTCTATAGCGTCTATCCTCGATCAGAGACCAGGCTCTAAGCGCTTTACAATCCACACTTCCGTTCACACAGCGGGCTGCCTACCTGGGTAGAGCCAACTGAAAAGCCGCCTGCTGGTGCTCGGTCGTTTCCGCGCGCCATTCGATCAATAGCAGACACTTGATTTTCTTCCCACACGTTCTTTAGATTATTCACACAGGGTGCATGCTATGTGTAGACGTGTCATCTTACCGACGGCCAAACTGGCCTTTTCTTTCGAAAGTTGGTGGTGGGATTTTACGCGTATGCAAGATGTTATCGTGTGTTCACGCACGCAACGTCGGTTTATAGTCTCATTCGAATGACTTTTGGGGAAATGGAGTCAGAACCAATATTAACTCCGAGGAAAAAACTTCCCTGAAGCAAAACGGCCCGGCGGAGATTCGAATCCGCAACCGCGGTATCACCAGGATTACGAGTCCGGTGCTCTACCACCAAAAACCATTTCTGCCGTACTAACACTCTTCGTAGAAATTCTTGTG
>JADBJO010007285.1:190537-203037 GCA_016801955.1 Conus betulinus
TTGAGAGTGTCTGATCAAGTGTTCCGACTCTCGCTTTAAAAAACTAACATAATCGCCATCAATGTTTCCTATCCCACTGAGTGCCTGCTTGATTCGTCAAAGAGTGCCCACAAGCCTCGTTTCTCTTTTATTGGCGTTTAGCATGAGCTGATTTCTCTTTATCCAGTAGAAAGCGTTCGTCAATTAACTCGAAAGCATGTTCTGAAAACCCAGCGCTGTCGCTGCGTTCGTATGAAAATCGAATTAATTCTTTTCAGTCTTTGTTTTCGCCTGAGAGTTCTGTATCGACATTCTGTTACAGCAGTTTCAACTTATTTTATTTGTATTTCTATCCAGATCAGTTCGCAATCATGATTTCCATGATTGAAGTCTTCTACAGTTGAACATACGTGCAAAATTAATATCAGAATCGTCCAGTGAGGTTTTGGTTCCAATGGATCCAATCTCATGAACTGCTGTCTGGGTATGTATGTGTCAGCATCTGTTACACATGAAGCCAAACAGGATTTATTCAAAAAACAAAATAATCTCACACACACACACACACACACACACACACACACACACACACACTTGCGTATGCGCACATACACACACACTCTCCTGCACACACACACACACACACACACACACACACACACACACACACACACACACACACACACACACACACACCGCATGCGTGGTCGGACGCACACACACACACACACACACACACACACACACACACACACACACACACACACACACACACACACACAGCAGTTAGGAGACTGGACGCGATTTCGTTTTCGCTCCACTACATCTGTGCTTTTTTTTTTTTTTTTTTTCTTTAATACCTCTATTTCCAAATTACATATTATAAAGTGTGAACATAATAGGCTACTAAAACCTCAGTATTATATTTCAAATTTTTAGTCGCCAACTTTTCGTGAAATCATTGATATTTCACTAAAGACTCGGAGACGCTGGGAGAGTTAGTAAAACGCCATCTTTGTTTACATCATATCGAAAATCGCAAACACCTTGTTTTCGACATTCAAGTTAACCGTGAGGGAAGTTTCATTACAGTGAGTTATCCATCAGTCCACATGAGAAGTCTTCAAACATCCACCCGTTCAAAGACTTCAGGAACATCACCAGGAAACAGCCATCCAGCCTCTAGTTCTGCCACTCCAACGACTGGTGGTGCCACAGTTCTGCTAGTGCTACCCCACGACACCGGCTGGTATGCATGAAGAACCGAATAACTTATTCGGGATTAACTCCAAACATCGATTAACTATTCGCCTTATTCCAATGCTCGTTTTTTGAGATGCATGACGCATTTTCGGCAGAGTTCCATGTCGTTATTTTTAGATCAGGGAATCCCGACCGTGTGCGCAAAGCGTCAACGTCTTGTTTCCACTTTTGTATACCTTTACAGACAAAAGCGCACGCACGTACGCACGCACGCACGCAATCACGCTGTGACGTCAACGTAAATTATGACGTCAGCTTAAAATGACATAGGTATCTACATGACGAAAATAATAATATTGACGAGAAGAGAGAGCAAGAACTAACGGCCGAGGCTTGGGTGTCCAGCCTATTTTATTTGGTTTAAATCGTCGTCGTTTCTCCGTAGTGTTACTATGTGGAGAGGCTGACTGTCAAGTCAGTAGTGCGTCGATGGTCAATGTGTATGTGCGATACTTCTGATGACGGTACCAGTGAAATATGTACCAGGAAATGTATTTGTTATAAAATTGTTGTGAAGGCTGTGTCGCCGACAAAGACGTAAAACTCCTACAAGAAAATTTATGTGCGCTAATTGTACCACCTCATGTGTGTCGGTGGGCTGAGTTTATTGATGTGAACATTGTAATATCAATACACGGAGAAGTTAATTAATTTTTGTTTTAGATCAACTACACGTCGAATCGAAGTTTATTGTGTGTTCTATGGAACTTTGCTGAAATCGTGTTCGGATTCAATGGGGATTCAATGGTTTACTGTGCCTTGCTTTGAATCTGCGGTTCTTCTTCTATGGATTGCAGTGCTTTGTGGATCTGCGGTTCTTCTTCTAAGGATTGCAGTGCTTTATGGATCTGCGGTTCTTCTGCTATGGATTAATGTGCTTTGTGAATGTGAATCTGCGGTTCTTCTTCTGATAGTTCGACGTAATTTATTGTGCTTGCTGTGTGGAGAACATGTTTCTTCTTTCTTCGTCGTTTTTGTGTTTATGAACAGCCGTGCTTATTGTGTGGGGACCGTGGTTATCCTTCTTTGCCTTCTTTTAGTGTTGTAGACTGTGGCTTGAGTACTGTGGAACCGAGTGTGTTGACTGTATATGTGAGACACTGTGGACGGCGCAGGCGCGAGATCTGTGAGTGATATCAAGATATGTAATATGAACGCTGATATCTGATAATTGAAGTTCCTATGTATTGATAGCTTGATCTATATGCCATGTAGTGACATATGGTGATTTGTACCAGTTCACATGAATGTAAATTTTGATGGTTCAGGCAGCATAATTATAGAGAAAAAATTTAACTCGTGTGTTGCCTGGCTATCCATGTGCGTATGTATGAGTGTGTGTAGGGACTAATTATTACACGCATCCAAACTTTTGAGAACGGGAGTCAGACAGCGAAACACGCACCGCACACCATCCATAACATTCTGCCATAAGACAATGCCTGAGAGTCTAGAACGCCTGCTGCTGGAAAGATATCTTTATATATTTTTGGGGGGGGGGGGGGGGGTGAAAGGTGGACCGTTTCTCGTGACGGACTAAACCGTCGGGTTTAACTGGATGCCGAAGTCCGTTTGAGATGTACGTTCACTATGACAGACGCTACTTTTGGGATCGGGTTCGACCGGTACTTCTGAAGCGTACTGGCGGGGAGGCTCGTGTGTCAGCCGCTTAGGGTTTCGAACCCGAAGCGATGACTTCTCTCGCAGAAGAAGGCGCTGGCTTGTCGGGTCTATACGGGCATGCACCAGCCTCTCACACACCCAGCACGGTGGAGAATGGGGACACACAACAGGCCCCGAACACCAGGGACAAACTCTACCTGGGGGAACTGGCTGTCACAACAACTGAACTGAGTCCCTCTGTCGGCTGGACTGGGTAGGCGAACTAGACGGAATTTCTTCAGAGACTGGTTGGCTACCTGCGCTCACCCGACTTATACGGTGCGCAGGTGAGCACCAGTTAACCAACCTAACCAACGGTTTTTTCAGTAAACTCGCTCCGGTAAGCGAAGTCATTGTAAAAACTGTGATCGGACAAAAAACGGTCGGTCACAGGTAGGCGTAGTGTTGTCTTCAGTTGTGAATTGTTGACAGTGGAGTTGGGCCACATACTGTCCCCATGTTGGTGACCAATGTCCATAGTTGCCATGACATCGACAGAACTAGATTATTGAGTAGATGTGGTTCGTTCTTGCCACTATTCTTCCGTTTTATGTAGAAAAGGACTGTCATGTGACGGTCTTTATTTCACCTTTTCATATTCACTTTGGTCACGAACAAAGGGTGACAATACGTGAAGACTGTATGACAGATTTGGTACTAGCATTTCATTATGTCTGTCTGTTTTATAATCTGCGATGATCTAAATAGCTGTACGCCAACTGTTTATCCATTTCAGATAATAAACAATACTTTTGGACCCCACTCTAGGAACAACGTAGTGCATTTTAAACACTGTTCTCAAGATATGAATATTTGAATACTTACTGAACATTGTTGCTAGATATGTGTACAGCTCTTGACTTAGGATTCTAAACGGTTTCTGTTTTTGGTGACCAGGAAATTTGATACACATCCATAAACAAAATGGATGTAACGCCAATGAAAATATCTATTTTGTCACATGCTTTGCATGATACTGTTCGCGGCTCTTGTGAAAGACGTGTGCATGATCGTATTGAATCTGACCATTTGTGTCTTAATCTCCTTCTTTCAAATTAGAATCTGCTCGTTAGAAATGATAATAGTGATGTACCAATTATCAAGAAGTTTGTGTGAAAGAGTAGTAACGTAAAGAGTTTTTTTCAGAAACTGAAAATTGTAATAGATTAATAACAACCTATGAACTGATTCATATCGATATAAACGGAGCTTTGGATGTGTTGATGGCTGTATAAGAGCATGTGCTGATTGCATGAAAAAGATCGTACGGTGGAACGGGCGAAAATAAGGCGGGGTGTTTTGGCGTGGAGTATAATCGTAACAAGAGAAATATGTAAAAATTGTTGAAAAATATGTTGTAGAACCAAGGACAAGGACATCAACAGTTTGTACGTAAAGGCCAGGAGAGGATGCGACAATGTGTTAAGTTGAACAAAAGTTCAATATTAATTTATTAGAAGAACGTAAAGCATCTCTTCGTGATCCAAAACAATTTAAGGATTGCATGAGAACATTTTTCGTTCAGACACATCCCCAAAATAACATTGCAATGGATTACAGTTTCGAGATTGTGGGTCCTTGCTGAACAAAGAGTCACAAAATAACTGCGATTACGATTGACCAGATGTTGAAAATTAATCTAATTATCTCCTTTTACGAGAGATGAAATACTGTTTGCTCTGAAAAAAAAAGTAAAACTGGCAAAACGGTAGGAGCTGATGAAATTATCATCAAATTTCCGAACGTTTCAAGCTCCATGTGAACAAACCACATCCTTTTTCTTTTTTAATCCGTTGCTCACTAAGTGTATTTTTCTTTACTCGTGATGTGGTTCTATACCTACCTACCTACCTAGTAACAGACTGACTGACTAACTAAATAACTAACTAGCTAACTAACTGACTAAGTGGCAGTAACCTACAAACGAAGTGAGTGAGTGACTAACTAACCAACTACCAAAGCAACTAACCAACCAACCAATCACATTCTCAGAACCATCATCGTTTGTGTCCTAGTGACATATTAGACTAGATGTTGTATTTAATTCTTACCCAGTGAAGACAGCACACGGTGAAGGTTTGCAGATGGACTGTTTGTGCATGCGGCAGTCTTAGACGTATTATAGACGACAGGTTCAGTGGAAACCCGCGGGTCGGCTACCTCGCCCACACACAAGCTGGCGCCAGTTGACGTGGCTTACTCGTCGGCACGGTTGACGCGATTTTAATTTTAATTAAGACAGCTAAAAATTTGAAAAATCATAATCAAATTTTTCATAGTCTTTGTCCAGGGGTTGCGGAGAAAGGGGGGGAGGCATATGACATCATGCAGATGCTCTCACCGGCTTGTTCCCATTTCTCTCTCTCTCTCTCTCTCTCTCTCTCTCTCTCTCTCTCTCTCTCTCTCTCTCTCTCTCTCTCTCTCTCATACTAATGTATTTATTTCCTCTTTTTCGCATAAAAGTTATGAAGCCATATCTTCGTGCAACTACCGAAGGAAAAGTTTTACCATCATACAATAAAAAAAAAAAAATCCTACTAATGGTATTTATTCGCAAACTTGGTAATACAACTAAACGAATGTCGAAATATTCAGCCGCCAGATGAATATAAAAATCATTGAACAGACTAGCGCTGGCCTGCTGGTTTTCTTCTGGCTGGACGACAACAAACAAGCACAGAAACAAACATTGGAAGTAAACATGTAATGTGATAAACTGATAAACCATGTGTGGGTGAACGATTTCTCAACTACTATGAAATTGAATCAAGAGCATGCGTTGGGAGGAGGGAGGGAGATTGGATTTTTTTTTTTTAAGAAATATCGTCGATATATATATATATATATATATATATATATATATATCCATCACTTGTTGCACTGAGAATAATAGAGTTCTGTATTTTAACCAGAATCATTGGGTCATGCCAGCTCAGAGTCGATTTTGTTCTCCTGGATTTGGACAGTAAGTCCGGTCCTAAGACACTGAGGTAGTCCTCTCATGGCACCTTAGGTAGAACACTAGCAATGATGTCGTGGTGTTTCCCACGCCGTGGGTGATACATCACAATCTAATAATTCTTTGAAGGGGGAAGGAGGGTGGGGGGAGGGCTTAGTAGAAGAGAGAGAAAAGGAGAATGAAAGACAACGACGTGAAGAAATAAGTTAAGAAAAAGTGACTCATAAATAATCAAAATAAAAGAACATGTTTAAGCCCATGTCTGAATGCCCCAAAGAAATGGCAGTGACATCCCTTGGACTCCATGGACAGCACAGCTAAAGGTGATACTCAGATTGGGAAAAGGTAACTTCCAGAGTCAAAGGACTGCAGGTGGAGGTCACAGCAGCAAAACAAATGGAGACCTGAGCCCCCAGGTGAACACACACATTGAAGAAACAAGTCTTGAGCGATGGATCTTCTTCAGGCAGGTCCACAACTAGCAAACTAACAAACGAGGGAAGATAACATGTAGTGGGGAAAGTATGTGAGGGTGAACGATCCACATCACTATGAAAATGATTTGAAGGGAACTGTTGTGAAAGGGGAACGGAAGGTGGAAAGGTCAGATGAATAAAATAAAAAAAGACATGTGGAATACTAAATCCTTCTCGGAGAGAACTGAGAATCGATGAGTTCCATATCTTTAATGATATATTGCTTAAATCTGATCCGAGGAGGCCTACACTTTCGTTTCCTTTATTTTCATTATTTTTTACTGACTTCTGGTAATTGTTGTTCTTCAGTTTAACGTCTTCCCACTAAAAGTGATATCAGACGATGTGCGTGTGTGTGTGTGCGCGCAAGCATGCGTGTGTGTGTATGTGCGTGTGTGCGTGCGAGCGTGCGTGCGTGCGTGCGTGTGTGTGTGTGTGTGTGTGTGTGTGTGTGTGTGTGTGTGTGTGTGTGTGTGAACAAGTGCATGCCTGTATGATTCAATTACAAGAACAAATAAAGCACCCCCCCCCCCCCCCCCCCCCCCCCGCACCTCAGAAAACATTATTTAAAGTGAAAAAAAAAAACCCAATTACACAATATGTAAAAACTATAGGGAACGCGTCCAATGGACCACTTTGTCAGTTCTTGAGCACTGTCAATCATATTTTTGTATAGGTAATACGATGCAGGTCGATTAATGTTTAGAAGAACGAACGGTTAAACCACTCAAAAAAATGTTAACAAATTTAAAGATATATACCAACTGAACTACGTGACAAGCTTTTGCAAATTGTGTAAAGATAGAACCAGTCATTTAATAATCTAGATAGAGACAGGGAGTATCGTCACCAGTATCGTTTGCTAATAATTTCCTTTGCTCTTGGACAGTAAATTAATAGATGTTCAACTCCAACTCTTTCTCCACACATACATTTAACATTTTTGCTGAATTTTGTCCGAAGCCATTTATTACGGGCATTTTACGTAGACTCCAATGATTTAAAAATACCCAAGATGTTGATCATATATATGATCGGATTCAAAATGCGCTACTGTCTGCAGCCAACCAGTCAATTCCGAAGATCAAACCTGTGAACTCCGAAAAGCATACGGTAATGTGTGGTGGAACAAGACTTGTGAAGAGCCAAAAAAGAGAAGAACATAAAACTGAGAGAGTACTTACGATGTAAGGGGCCTGGGCGCGCTGAAAAACTCCTTGAGAAGAAAAAAGCAAAAAACAGCTTTAATAGAATAATAGCACAAGTTAAACGAAAATACTGATCTTCCTTTTGTAAAAATGAGATTTCAAACCATACAGATTTACAGAAGGTATGGGAAAAATTAAAAACGATGAAGAATGGAATTCATTTACCTCAATGCCCCATTAAACTTGACATCTCAAGTTTTCCATCAAATTATGAAAAAGCAGAAGCATTTGTTTCTTTATTTGCTAAAAAAACAGTGTATGGAGAGCTTATCAACACAAAGCGCATTACATAGGGAGCAAGAGGGAAAAAAAAGCTATCTATAGCAAACCAGACCCTATCATAACCACTATCTAAACGCCCCCATAACACTTGAAGAAGTTAAGGAATGTCTCTCTAACCTAGGTAACAAGAAAACATCGGTAGGTCTGGATGGCATTTCCAATGAAATGTTGTGCCATCTGCCACCTAATGTTATACATTTTCTTCATTTTTGTATATGAAAAATGTTGGAATGATGGCAAAATACCTTCAGTATGGAAACAGTCTGTTATCGTTCCAATTCATAAACATGGGAAGCCTCGCTCAATATTAATAGTTATCGTCCAATAGCTTTAACATCACACACTTGTAAACTAATGGAAAGAATAATATTAAAAAGATTAGTTTATCATTGCAATAAACATCAGATTATACCTATTAATCAAGCTGGATTTCAAAGTGATAGATCAACAATAGAACACTTAGTCAAACTGACCACACATGTCAAACAACAATTCGCGCGACGAAAGAATATCCTTGCAACCTTTTTTGATATAAGAAAAGCATACGAGCAAGTATGGCATAAAAGACTCTTGTATAAACTGAAAACTATTGGAATAAGTGGTAACATGTATAATTTTGTACAATCATTTTTAGAAAACAGAACCATTCAAGCAAGAATAGAACATGTATATTCAAATCCAAGAAAATTACAAATGGGTCTTCCACAAGGATCAGTAATCTCCCCAATTTTATTCAATATTTAATGGCAGATTTACCCAAAGGCCTATGTAAAGATACAGTATTAGCACAGTTTGCTGATGATATATGCCTATGGATGAGGTAACTATGAAAAGAAAAACTCCTTTTAGATGGCTAAACTATATACGAATTAAATACCAACATGAAGTGAAAAAAATTGTTAGCTTTTTAAATGAAAACGGGCTGGTACTTTCAGTAGAAAAAGCAAATATCATGCTATTCAATGCTGGATATGATCCGGAGAAACTCCCTTCATTCACTTTAGATGGCATTGCTTTAGAATATGTAAAAACTGTTAAATTCCTAGGTGTATACTTAACCTCCAAACTTTCTGGAATGTACATATTGAATACATCTTAAACAAAGCAAGGAAAAGTTTAAACTTTTTGAAAATTATAAACAAACAACCGTGGGGGCAAGACACGCATACTTTAACTTTATTATCTACTGCTCTTGTGCGCTCACGATTAATCTATGCTCAAGAAGTCTTTTTCAGCGCTCCACAATATCTATTAAATAAACTACAGAGTATTGACTGCAAGGCTTACAAACTTGCTCTTGGAGTTCCCACACATACATCTAACATAGGAACATACAGTGAAATCGGAATATTGCCTCTGAATGCATTACGAAAAGCATGTGCTTCAAAATTCATATTAAAGAGTCTTTCACAGGATAACTTCTGTGCAAAAGAAGTATCCTGAAATTCAGAAACAGATTTCGTGAAACGGGCCAGAAGAATGCAATCTACAAAATCTATCCAGTCATTTGCTGCTAACCTCCTAAAAGATTCTAATATAAACGAAACAAACAAAAATTGCTAGTAAGCTGTCCTTTTTACCTTTTCCAAGATGGGAGCAAGCCAAAGCTACCTTTGATACGAATTATGCAGATGTGTCCAAAAACGATCCACCTTATATATTGAAAAATGTCATCGATATTCATTTAGAAAATACATACAAAAACTATTTGAAAATCTATACGGATGGTCCAGTGCTAGATAATCTGGATACAGGAGCAGCATTTACAATACCTGATTTAAAGTGGAAAAGTTGTACCATCTTGGTAGACATTTTCAATTTTCAGTGCTGAGCTTGTTGCCATTTTGATGTCATTACACCATGTCTTGAGTTTTCCTCTTAACTCTTGTCAATTTCTAGTATGCACCGATTCTAAATCGGCCCTTAGCGCTATTCAGTCTTCCAATCCAAAAGTACGTGTTGAGATAATAACAGTAATAAACATGTCATACATCTTCTGTCAGCTAAATGCATTACAGTCACATTTTGCTGGGTGCCTTCTCATTGTGGAATTTCAGCAAATGAGAGGGTCGATCAGGCTGCAAGAAAGGCAGCCCGAAATGTCGAAGGATCAATACTACTTGACATTCCCTTAGAGATTTAAGCGAATGTTATTCTTTAAATAAACGAAGCGTCCAGTAAAAAATTCAGAAATGTATTAGAGAACTCAGAAATTAACTATTACCGCAACTGTATTAAACTCAATCCGGAAAAAATCTAATGGCCTCATCAAGACCCGACCTTACCTCCATACCTAGAGAAATACAAAGCTTAATGCATAGAATGTTCTGTCACCAAAGGTAAGTCAGGCTGGGGATACACAGTGAAGCAAAATGGCCGAACTATTCAGGAAGACAATGGTGCGCACAGTTTATCAAATCTGACAATGGAGGTAGAAACGGTGACACAAGCACTCCACTGGCTTACATCCATAAGCCAGTTTCAAACTCAACAAGCCATGATACTGACTGACTCCATGAACCTACTTCAGAAAGTGAAAAGTGGAATGGGAAGCCCTGCTTGGAATGAACTGTCGCGCAGCCTTCCATTGGAGAGACTCATATGGGATATACTGTCCTGGACATGCTGGAGTTAAAGGAAATGAGAGAGCAGAAACACTGACTGGCAAGGCAACAATAAGAACTGGATTACTGCTTGGCTGATCTGATGTGATAAGAAATCTGAAGAATCAATTAAGCAAACAAGAGCAAAGCCACTGCACCATAGACTATCTTTCAGATCTGAACATCAAGAGAGGAAGTGGCCGCACATCCAGACTTAAGGGAAGAAGAGAGCAAGAAACATCCCCAAGCAAACAAACATTGGAATAATTTCAAGGCCAACCTTGCAAAGATTTCTAGAGATTGGGGCAAACTCATACTGGGCCTTTCCAATAACAGACACAAAAGATTAAACACATGTCAACTGAGATAATGTGTGTGTGTGTGTGTGTGTGTGTGTGTGTGTGTGTGTGTGTGTGTGTGTGTGTGTGTGTGTGTGTGTGTGTGTGTGTGTGTGTGTGTGTGTGTGTTCATCAGTGGGGTAATGCCAGCGTGTTAATTAGAGACATGTGTGTGGAAGCATTAGTGTGTGAGTGTGTGTGTGTGTGAAAGAGTGTGTGTGTGTGTGTGTGTGTGTGTGTGTGTGTGTGTGTGTGTGTGTGTGTGTGTGTGTGTGTGTGTGTGTACGTTCGTTTTGTGTGCGTGCACATGTGTGTGTGTGTGTGCATGGGATGTGTTTGAGGGGAGGAGTTGTTGTTGTTCTTATTGTTATGTGTATGTATGTATGCTGTAATTGATGGTCTTGTTCTTTTTCCTAAGTCATCTTCTGAACATTCACGCACTCTCAGTCACAACACACATACACACACACACACACACACACACACACACACACACACACACGCGCGCGCGCGCGCGCGCGCGTGTGTGCGTACATATGCTTGCTCTTATCCACACACATTTACACATGTGTGCACATGTGCACAGCCAAACTGATACACACGCGCACACACACGCATACACATAAGCACACAAATGCACACACACGCACATGCGCACACGCCCACATGCAAAGACACACACACAGATATGTACACATATCATAACCTATATGCAGATATGTGTGCTCACAGACACCCACGAACACACACACACACACACACACACACACACACACACACACACACACACACACACACACACACACACACACACACACACACACACACACGCACTTCTTCACACACACACACACACACACACACACACACACACACACACACACACACACACACACACACACACACGTGCACACATGGCTGCGCGCGCACGCACACACACACACACACACACACACACACACACACACACACACACACACACACACACACACACACACACACATTCGCCTACGCACACACATGGCCCATGTCCACACATCATACACATACGTGTACATCCACACACACAAAAAATGGTTGGCAAGGTCTGACCAGCGCGTTGGGCTAATGCGTAGGTCAGACATCCGCTGAGTCGTAGCCACGAGACCCTCCTCTTCAATTGCCTCATCTTTGTTGTTAACTCATTTATCCATCAGCTTCAAATCATGCGTAGTGTGGTCTCAAAAACTACCACCATAGCGGTTTGTAGTGTAAGCATTGCCGGTGTGGCAGTTTCTAGACAAACTAATGGTCAACTGTGGTGTGGTACTTAAAGAAACCACACTGTTCTTTGCCAAAGAGCCATCCCTTTAAGGTTCCAGGTCTGATCAGAGTTGACCATCTGTTCTGTTACTTTGCAATGGCAGCAGATCAAAGGTATTCAACAGTAATCAGACAGGCTGTTCAGCTTTTTCTTCCCAAGCCTGGGGATTCGAAATGAAAAGATCTTTCCGAAAAAGGGACGTAAAATTCGATGTGGTCCAGTTGCAATTGTATGCTTTGGTTTCCAGGAATTTCAGAACTTGGTAACAGATGTGATCAAGGCCAGGGGCAGAATCACTACAGGTTTGCAAAGCCGATTTAAGTTCATTAAGTAAAGATGGCTGATGGTGAATGTTGGCATTGTCAGATGAAAGATTACAGGTATTATGACTGTCTTTTAGGGTTTTTGTCCCCTAAAAGGCAACCGA
>JADBJO010007285.1:207590-210090 GCA_016801955.1 Conus betulinus
ACACAGGCCGTAATTAACGAAGAGTCCCCCCCCCGAGAGAGAGAGAGAAGAGAGAGAGGAGATAGAGAGAGAGAGACAGACAGAGAGACGACAAGACAGACAGACAGAGAGACAGACAGACAGACAGACAGAGACAAGACAGAGAGAGAGAGAGATAATTCCATTTTTCTATCCAAATATCGCATGCTAAACATTACTATAAATTTGAATAAAGAGCAATACATCAATATGATCAACATTAATCCGGACACACATTTATCACCTTGCAGTTATAGTGCTCGAAGAAATCAAGGTATTAAGACATCAATCATTAGTGACAATGCACCAATAAAACCAGCGACCACAACAGTCATTCCACATGATATAATTTCAATCATTAATAAAACCGATAGTAACTATATCTCTCATTTATCATTATCTGGTTTTAAAAACTCAGTGGGAAGGAAACAGCGTATCAGTATAATATGCAGCAAAACAGAGGGTGTGCCCTGGTATGTGTATTTTGTCCCTAATAGCAATGGTCTGCTGTGAAATGTGTAATTAGTTTTTCCCTGAAGGATTCTGCAATTTGAGTACATCGGAGATGTAGTGGAAGTGAATTCCAAGCCACGCTACCTGAGTAAGTTAAGCCTGATTTAAATAGATCTATTCTCGGCGTGGGGACCTGGAATTTGGTTTGAATCCCTAGGGGTTTATGCTAAAATTTAGACTGAAGAGTTTGAGGTGCTAAACCGATGCAATTTTTTGCATTAGCAGACATTTTTTGACAGCGAACGTTTCTTTTTATGGAAGCCCCCCCGCTTTAGTATAATCCCCTTCACTAAGACTAGATGATTTTAAATAGGACTGCTTTAAGCGCTCTTTTGTAGACACTCTTAAGAGGTTTCATGGCATTAGCACTAGCAGAATCAAATAGTGTTGAACAGTAATTGATTGAAGAGAGAACATGTGCGTGTAGAACAATTTCCTGCATGAAGGTTTAAGAAATGCTTAATCCTGCACAGCTGATATGTTTGTCTGGATATTGATTTACATAAACTGCGAAGGTGATAAGACCAAGAAAGATTATTATCAACATATACTCCTAGAACTCGATGGCTATCCACCACTTCAATTTCCTGATTATTGATAAAAACAGATGGAGGCTGTGTGGTTATGTTTTGTCTTCTCTGCCTTGTTGTTATCAGCATTATTTTTGTTTTGTTAGGATTCAATGACATGTGATTTACATTGCACCAATTACTTAAGATATTAGCATTCTTCTGTAATGGAGCTACTTGTATGGACAGTTGTATCATCACAAAAGAGTTCACATGAATCCTCAATATAAAGAGGGAGAGATCATTAATATAAACTGAGAACAGCAACGGACCCAACACAGAACCCTGAGGTACGCCATGTTGGATAGGTAGCTTCTCTGATAAATTGTTGTTGTTGACACAAACGATTTGTTGACGGTCTTCTAGGAAAGATGTTATCAGTTGTAAGGTATTTCCTGTTACACCATATGATAAAAGCTTCCTGCATAACAGTTTGTGGTTAATTACATCAAAGCCTTTGCAAAATCAACAAACAGTGCTCCACAATATTATTCTCATTAACACTGGCTAGCCATTGATCTACTAGGTTTGTAAGCGCTGTATGACAAGAATGATTTTTCCTGAATCCTGATTGATTTTTATTTAGTAGGTTGGAGGAATCAAAATGGTGGCAAAGATGTTTTTTTATGTGTTTTTTCCAAGGGCTTGGACAGAACTGGCAAAATGGATATTGGTCTGTAGTTCGATGGCTCAGATTTGTCTCCAGATTTGAAAATGGGTATTACTTTAGCAACTTTGAACTGAGCGGGAAAGTGACATTTATCAATGCATAAATTGTAAATATAGGTAAGAGTTTCACATATAACAGTGTGCTGATAGTTTCAGTATTTTTCCATCATCCAATCCCGTCCAGTCCGCGGCTTCCTGTCTGCTTTAATTGGCATAAAGCTTGGTAAACATCACTAACTGTCATAGGCGGAACAGGTGTTGCTGAACGAATGTTCTTAGCATTACAAAATTTTTTTAATTGTTGTAATTGAGAGAGAGAGAGAGAGAGAGAGAGAGAGAGAGAGAGAGAGGGAGAGAGAGAGTCCAACCTGAAAGAAAAGGGAAAATGTGGAAAAAGTAGGAGGTAGGAGGGACAACAAAAAGGACAGGTTGAGAAAGAACTGTATTCACATTTTTGCCCCCTTTTCAAGCATCGCATGCCAGCTGACTTCAGTGTGAAATATTCACTCTATTTCCGAACAGCATTTTTGGCTAAATGTTATCGTGTATAATTTATATCATAGTTTTGTTCATTCTTTATTCCACTGATATAAAATCTACAAAGCGTTTCGCAATTTACCTTCTGATTTTTTTGCAATGCTTACATTTTGCCTTCGAATATAACCATTTACCTTTTTAGTGACTGTTGTGTAAATTATCAAATTAGATTTCTCTTTATACTAACTGAAAAA
>JADBJO010007285.1:215090-225090 GCA_016801955.1 Conus betulinus
GACATTGTCAGTGATATTCAAATTTTAACGTCCATGCTCGCCGAGTGTGATAGGGCAGACGCACATGATCATCCCTTGAGGGTGAAGGTTGGAGACTTGTCTACCTCTACATCGGCACCATTAGGACGACAACCAACACATTAAGAGGAGCAGCGACCTAGGTTGATCGTCAGAGGAACTCGAACCCCCAACGCCTCACTGCACACTTTGTGCTCAACCACTAGCCAACAAGCCCCATTTCCCCGGCTGCCCCACCTCCCCCCGCCCCCGTTCTCCTCCAACGATGATGAAAACACCCAAGTTCTTACTTGATGCGTGTGTCCCTGTTGATACCGTGGGTGAAAGAATCGTTGCCGTTGCCACAGTTACTGATGGGATTCAACCAAGAACCAAACTCTTTTACAGCAAATTTTAAAAAAAAAAAGAAACGGTATTAGTTCCACCAGACAATACAGTCAGATTACAGGACAAAACACAATGCATTTCGACCTCTTGGGCCTTCTTCAGGCAAAAACAAACAACATTTAGGACAATGAAAACGAAGAACGAGCAACCACTCATCTTCTCATATTCGGCGAAAAATGGGTGTCGGTTGTTCGTTCTACGTTTTCATTGTCCTAAATGTTGCTTGTTTTTGCCTGAAAGAAGACCCAAGAGGTCGAAATGCATTGTGTTTGGTCCTGTAGTCTGTCTGTATCGTCTGGTGGAACTAAAATAACGTTCCTTTTTAAAATGTGCTTCATTTTCCATCCTCGGTCATCTCGTTTTGAAACTAATCTGGTACAGCAGTCCATAAGAGAGCATTTTTTTTTTGCTTTCCTTTTTCGCATATTGCTACAGAAGGGTTTAATGTCACATTTTGATAGAATTCTTTTTATTAAGAACAGTGTTCTTACTCTAAACGTAGAGAATCAATGTCCAAAGCAACGCAACTGCAAGAGGAAGTACTGTGGACAATGGAATGAGTACGCAATATCAAGAACAGATATACAACTGCAATATATCTGAATGATTAGATCTACGTGAGTCTTTGGTTGGAAAACCATTGTCTTGCAGGGATCACCACACGCCACCCGTCATCTTAAAAAAAAAAAAAAGATATTTCTAAAAATTTAAGTTGTTCTTTTAATCCTCCAACATGGTGCACGTTTTTTTTTTTTTTTTTTTTTTTTTTTTTTTTTTTTTTTTTTAAATCTGACCTGCGAGGAAAGTGTTGAAAACATTCACAGATTTTTTACGCAGGCATTCCAAAATGTCTAAAATGGCATTTTCGGGAGGAGGTGGGGGTTTGGGGTGTATTTTTTATGTTCGATTCCTCATTTTTCTCCTTTTTTTTGCTGAAGTCTTTAATTCTTTCAGTCTGTCTGTCTGGGACGTAGAGGCCACGGAACGTTAAAAAAAAAAAAGGTAAACGAGAAGATTTTAAAGAATTGTGCAAGAGCTGCGCGCGCGCGCGCGCACGCACGCACGCACGCACGCACACACACACACACACACACACACACACACACACACACACACACACACACACACACTCACATCACACACACACACACACACACACACACGCGCGCGCCGCGCGCGCGCGCGCGCGAGCTCGCCTGCGAGCCACAAAATTGAACTTATGTCTGCGCTCGTCAAACATAAAAGAAACGTGAAAGAATTATCCGTACATTAAAGGAAACACGCAGATGAGGAGTTTCATGTAATTGTGATAGGCCCCCCATGAGAAAAAAAAAAAAAAAAAACACTGACAAGAAAAGGCAGGAACAAAAGGAAACACAAAGATGATACTTTTCTAGGGGGTACAGCGTGGACGTAGCGGACGGAACCTGGGATGTTGAGAGCAGCAGAGTTTTGCTAAGAAGGTATGGGAGGGGGGGGGGGGGGGGGGGGGGGGGGGGGGGGGGGGGGGGTGGGGGGGGGGTGGGGGGGTGGGGGGGGGGTGGGGGGGGGGTGGGGGGGGGGGGGGGGGGGGTGGGGGGGTTGGGGGGGGGTGGTGTTGGGGGGGGGGGGGGGGGGGGGGGGGGGGGGGGGGGGGGGGTGGGGGGGGCTCTGGGGGGGGGGTGGTGGGGGGGGGGGTGGGGGGGGGGGGGGGGGGGGGGGGGGGTGGGGGGGGGGGGTGGGGGGTGGGGGTGTAGTGGGGGGGGGTGGGGTAGAAGGGGGGAGGAGAAGGGAAAGGTTGAGGGGATTATGGGAGGTATGATGGGGGCCCCTTAAAATGGGCCCCCCGAGGGCTTTTGAGGACATAAAACAAGGACATGAAGAACAGGAGAATTAAAACAAAAAAAAAACAAAAAAAAAGAAGAGAGATAGAAGAGAAAAGGTGAGAAGAGTGAGAGCTAAAGAGAGGAAAGGTAGTTCCTTTGGATTCTATTCACGCAACATGAGACCTCACGAAAAGAGAAATAAATCGCCAGTACTTTCAAACTAATCATTAAGCACATGAAAAAAAAAAAACGGAAAACAAAGACTTTTTATCCGTCTGCTGTGTGTCCCTGTCTGGGTATCTGTCGTGTGGTGGGTGCCTGTTCTGTTGTTGCCTGTGTTGTGTTGTCGGTGTTTTGGTCCTGGTTGGTCTGTCGGTCCCCTTTCCTGGTCCGTCGGTCTGTCCCCCTGCCCCCCCCCTGTCCCTTTCCTGTACTCTCTCTCTCCTTCTCCCTCTCTCTCCTCTTCTCTCTCCTCCCTCGTCAGTCCTCTCCCTCTCCATCTCTTCTCTCTCTCTGTCAGTCCTTTCTGTTGTCCCTCTCCATTCTCTCCTCTCCCTCCTCTCGATATCCCGCCCTCCCCCTCCCGCTACCGCCCTCCGCTCTCGGCTCGCTCTCTCACCTCCTCTCCTCCTTCTCTCCCCTCTCGCCTCTCTCTGTGTCCAGTCCCCCTTTCTGTGTCCCTCCATTCTTCTCCTCTCCAACTCTCTCTCGCCTGTCTGTCTTCACTGTGATCCCCCTCTCTCCATCCTCTCACTTTCCCCCCTCAGAAGAGAAGGGCTCTCTCTCTCGGGCCTTGTGTCCCTCCTCCCTCTCCTCATGTCTCTCTCCTGCATCCCTCCTCTCTCGTCCCCTCGGCTCCTCCGCTCTCCTCTCTCAGAGAGAGACTCCCTCACGGTTTTGCCAGAGAGAGACAAATAGACAAAACAACGAGGAGAGATCGAAGAGAAATGGCCTTTCGGGTATGGTTTGGCTATGAATCGGTCCATGGTTGGGGGTTGGTTTGAGGAAGACAAACACACCATACCACCGGAGAGAAAAGATGGGTGGAGAGAGAGAGAAGAGAAGGGAAGGGGAGAGAGAGAGAGAGGAGAGAGGAGAAGAATGGGGGGAAGTAGAAGAAGAATAGAGAAGGAGAGAAGAAGAGAGAGAGGATGATTATGAGTGATGCTGAAGAAGTGATGAGGAAGAAGAAGAAAGGATTGAAGAAAGAAGAAGATGATGATGGGATGATGGTTTGGGATGATGGATGGAAAATGGTGGGATGGAAGGTGGTTTGAATGATGATGATAGATGATGGTGTGGTGGGTGGGTGGTGTGGTGGGTTGTGGTTGGTTGGTGGGTGGGTGCTTGGTGACCGACGGAGTCGAGAAAAAACGAGTTATACCCGAGTGTATTAAGATGAAAAGAACAATCGATTGTCCACACACGAAGAATCGTGTTTTCCATGTGTGCAAGCAAGAGAAGTTACTGGGTTTTGTTTTCCGTTCCGCCGCGCCGTTCCGACCGGAAACCGAAAATCGCCAGAGATTGGTCCCTTCACCACAGCACAAAAGAAAAACCCATTTACATTGCTCGCCTGGGTTTCAGTTGTCTTAGTGCGATGAAAAAAAAGGTGGGGGATTCTGGATGGGGGAAAAGCAAAAAAAGGAAAAAGGGGGGGATCGAAAGGGAAGAAAGAAAAGGAAGAATCGTTGGGCAAAGGCAACATTCCGTTGGTTTGAAGTAGGGGGGGAGAGGGAGGAGAGAGCTGGGGAGAGATCGGAGTGGAGAGCCTAATCTAAACAGAGGACGAAAGACGGAAAGAAGAAGAACCGAAAAAGAAATGTAAGAATGGAAAAAAAAAAAAAAAAAAATAGAAAAAAAAAAAAAAAAAGAAAAAAAAATGGAAAAAAAAAGAAATCGAAAGAATAGAACGAAAAGAGAACCAGACAGACAAGAGATAGAGAATTAGAAAATGGGTATTGTTAGGGTGGACCGATACTTGAAACAGAGTGCTGAAGTGTTCCTACGCTGTGGTATATACCAGCCACAAGATGTCAAATCGTACAAAAGTACAAAAGCTAGAGCTGAAGCTGACAGGTACAGTAGTACACATCGTTGGAAATTTATTTGACACGTAGCGGATGTTCTGTTTTTGGGATCGGAGCGCCTTTGATGGTTTTTTTTGGGGTTAGAGCTGGAGTGGAGTGATGGGACAGACAGACGGGGACCGATTAGCCAAATCTGAGGGCCCCCGTAGTTATTAACGTGACAGAGGAGCCACTAGCACTCGATGTCCACAGTGGCCTCGGGTAAAAAGAGGACCTGCGGTACCACACACCAGCAGACGACGCAATTCAATTCAGAGGAGTTCTTCAGGAGGAAATTTACCGTCTTAACGTCGAGGTTATGGCTACGAACTGTTGTGGGGGCTGAGAGGGGAATTGATCACTGCTGCTGAGAGAAGGGACGAGAGAGAGAGAGAGAAGAGAGAATGAGAGAGAGAGAGACAGACAGACAGACAGACAGACAGACCGGAAAGAAAGACCAGGACAGAAGGACAGAGCGAGGATAGAGGAGGAGGAGATGAGAGTACTCGAGAGAGAGGGAGAGGAGAGAGAGAGCGGCGAGCGAGATGAGAGAGAGCTGCTCGATATAAGAAGCAAGAACCTATCGCAAATGCAGAGGGTTCAAGTAAATAAAAGAAACTATCAAGCTTGTTCATGGGGACTGTTGTGTGTTGGACATGTGGCTTGTTTCAACTAGTTCTAGTTTACACTAAAATGCCCGACTTATGACACGGTGTGTTTTGATAGGCGGCGACCTCATTTTGTTAATGCTTCCTTAGTTGGAAAAGAGAAGGTCAAGGTGTAAAAAAAGTCAAAAGTAAGCCCTCTCAGATGAGCATTTTTTGATTGAACACTTCTGTAACGTCCAATCCAAGCACATTAATCTTTGAGAACATCAGAAAAAAAACCTCGTTTAGGTTTTAATAAAAGCATAGGAACACTTGAGGGACAAGGAGGGACCAATCTGCAGGAACACTGCTAGCCGTGTGACAAGCAGCAAGGACAATCGTCCCTTGTGGTGCTTCACTTTCAAACATCCTCAACTGATGGCAACCCCATTGGCAAAACGGCTCAATGATGAACATGGTGGAAAAAAAGTAGGTTTTTTTTTAATGGTTAAAAAAAAGTAAAAAAAAAAAGAAAAAAAAGTTAGGGTTAATAGTTTAGGTGTTTTAGTTTAAGACAATCGTAAGTTAGTTAAGACAGTCAAACAACGCTTTTCAAACCCGTCCCCCCTCCGTTCACCAGTCCTGCACCACACAATACACCTTGGAAGTATAACAGTTTTGTCGAGCCCTACTTCTGAAATTGGGGAAAACGCCTGGGCGGGAGAATTGAAGCGGGGGAAATGGAGCGCGGACCATACCAGGGAGACAGAGGCCATAAAAGCAGTGACGTGAACACGGCTGCAGCCCAGTACTGTGGGAACCATGGGGCTAGGCCCGGCCCAGTCATAAAACTCTGGCTGGCAAGAGGCACAGCCTCTACCGCGGGGGGAAATAAAACCCTGCCTGGAGGATATCGACTTTCTACTTTTTAGCGTGTGGGGAGAGAAATTGCAGATCTCTGTGGGAAGGAAGTGTGCAACTGCTAGCGGTAGCTACCGGTAGAAAAAAATGATTTACCGTCGACATAAGACCACGGAAAAGACGTCAGGTACAGGTCGTTTTAATCCTCAGCCGACCGACCGATCCGACCCGGGGATATGCTGGAGTGGGCCGGGGATGTGGAGAGGGGGGGGGTGGGGGGGGGGGTCATGCTGACTGTGCATGTTCTGATGACTTCAGTGGCAATAAGTCGTCATTAAGGGGCAATGTCTTCACAGTACACAGTTACACCCCTGTTTTCATCTGTCAGTGCTCTCAGTGAGGAGGAGAAAAGTGTCCACAGCCCTGACCCGTATGTTTAAACTTTATCTGACGGTTTTGTTTAAGCATTTTTGTATTCAGATTCATCATTGACAACACTGGGTGCTATTACAGGTATACCCGAGCAGAGAATGCAGCTGCTTCACATGACCAGCAGCCCGCCGTGCCGAAGTGGTTTAAGGTCGTGGATCCTAGCTGGGAGGACATGGGTTCCATTCCCATCATAGCCTTTTTATTTGCAGGATTTTTCCTTCCCTGACCGGTCTCCCTCCCACAGTTCATTTCGCCATGGGCTCAACCGGAAAAGACTGGGAACACACAGTCGAGTTTATTCACTTGAACGGACACGTCTCTGAGAGTGTTGCTCAAATTTTCTGACCAAACAGTGCAGGTGTCTGTATCTCTCGGGGTTGGTCGACGCCGACCGATATATTATGGAAGCAGCATAGAGTACAGCTCTGTCATGCAGTCTCAGACCAGTGTGGAGCTCCGTAGCATCATCTTCATCATCCCCATCCTCATCGAGCAGCATTGAAAAAAAGTGTCACGGTTTGTGGCCCTTCATACCTGGTCTCATGGTGACCTCAGTTTCAATAGATCTCCACTACTATGGCTTTGGTTTTGATTCTGTCCGGATCACCGGTATCGGCAAATTCTTGAGTGCTGTCGTTGGCGGGACGTTTTGTGCGCCGTCCTCCAGAGGGAGAAGCTCACTCACGCCGGCGGCGCGACCAAGCAATTATGTCATCAATAAGGGGCTAGTAGATAGTATCCTGCGTACATTGGCTCGGAACAGGCACACTGAACACCACCGAAGTGACTCACAGCAGTGCAGTGTCTCCTCCAGTGAGTTGCCTCTTGACCGCTTGACATTGACTGCTCCCCATGAATTTTCGGTGCCGGGACTGTGGCGGGGCGGGCCGGGCCGCGTGTCTGTGGACGAGGGGAGTCGGGAGTGACGGGGTCGGTGGTGGCCGGGGCCTGTGGCGGGCCGGGCCGCGCTGTGTCTGTGGACGAGGGAGTCGGTAAGTTGAGCGGGGCCGGTGGTGCGGGGAACTGTGGCGGGCCGCGCTGTGTCTGTGGACGAGGGAGTCGGGAGTGAGCGGGGCCGGTGGTGCCGGGGGAGTGTGGCGGGCCGGGCCGCGCTGTGTCTGTGGACGAGGGGAGTCGGAGTGAGCGGGGCCGGTGGTGCCGCCGGGGCTGTGGCGCAGGCCGGGCTGTGTCTGTGGACGAGGGGAGGTCGGAGTGAGCGGGGTCGGTGGTGCCCGGGGCTGTGGCGGGCCGCGCTGTGTCTGTGGACGAGGGGGCGGAGAGAGCGGAGGTGGAGCGGGGAAAGTCGGGAGTGAGCGGGGTCGGTGGCGGGCCGGGGCTGTGGCGGGCCGGTGCCGCGCTGTGTGAGCGGGGGTCTGGTGGGGACTGTGGGGGGAGTGGAGAGGGGAGAGTGTGCGCGGGGTCGGTGCGCTGTGGCGGGCCTGAGCGGTGCTATGGACGAGGGGACAGAGTGGGCGAAGTCGTGCGATGGACAGCACTGAAAAAAAAAACAAAAATAAAGCAAAATCCTGCAGCCACATGAAGCCGATCACATGTGGTCACTAGGGAGATGAGACGCCGCACGAATGATTGTAATTTACAGGATGAACCTTCAACAGTGAAGGCACAGGCTTTTCTTTAGCTAGTGACTTGATGCTGAGACGTACCAAGAGAACGAGGGCTCGACCAAAGAAAGATAAGGCAACTGTGCCATCGAAAATGACAGCTAATCTGATGACAGCTGTCGTTAATAAAACAGAAAGAGTTTCATGCAGAAAGCTGACCCTCCTTCAATATTTAAGTCTAACCTGACTTGTCAGGATTCCATCCCTATGAAGAAAAAGAACTACGCTGCACCGAAAATAGGGTGGTGCTTTGAACGATCTGGACGAAATGAGACTACAGAGATGGTGAATGTGTAGTCCGGGTGTTTGTTGCCGTCCACACGACGTCCTTCAGTCATGGAGCTTGCGCTCCTGCGCCTCACCACGTAGATCATACAGGCCTCCAGAGAACTGTACATAAAAATTCAGCCAGCTTTTTATCCGCCGAGGTTCGGCAATTTTGCCCATTTTTCGATGTATGTCAGAAGACAGTATCAAGAGTGGAGAGGGGGGGATGTGGTCTTGGAGAGAGGGGGAGAGGGGGAGAATCCTGAAGTACCGTAATGGAAGATACTTCTATTCCCTTGCCATTGTGCGGAGTGTACTGAAGTTCATTCTGTACCTTCAACGCACACATAAGATTATGATAGAGTCGCAGACGATGTTAGGTAGGTACCCAAGGTTTAACAAGTGCACTGGGACTAATGCGAGGGTCAGATATCCACTATGTCGTACCTATGAGTCCCTCGCCTTTATGGTTTTTATCTTATTTATCAATTCATTTATCCACCAGCCATAAATCCTGCACGCCGAACGTCTTGTAGCTTAGCAGATGTAATGTAGTAGATAAAGAATAGTCCGCACGCAGTCACACCTCCTTGATGACATGAACAGTACCTTCAAGGTATGACGTTTGCGTGGCAGACGGATCCTCGACCTTTCACCTTCCTTCACTTCCATAACTGTCATCGATGACCGAGTGGCAACGGGCATTGTGGATTGGTTGCAAGCATTTTGTTTAGACAACTGAATCCATCGCACTGAATCACAATGTGCGTGCTGTTTCGAGAGTCGTTTGGTGGGATGCAACTCTAAATGGTCATTTCAGCGAACTCTCAACACTGAAGAAGACTGGATCTTGTGATCGAATGTTGTTGGAATTCGTTCGGTCAAAGAGGTGGGGAGAGGAGAGGATGAGGGGTGGGGGCTGCAACGACAGTCTCAGGAAGGTCGATATCGTGACCTTTCCGCTGGCAGTGCAAAAGCTGGTGGAAAGGGGAGTGACAGCAGGACAGGAGCTGAAGCAGCAGGAGACTGGTCAGAGTCTGTAGCACTGGGCCGTCACAGGGAGGCAAAGTGTCACTTAGCACTGGGCCGTGAGTCCCCGTCACAGGGAGTCAAAGTCTGTAGGACTGGGAAGTAACAGGGAGGCAAAGTCTGTTAGGACTGGGCCGTCACAGGGAGGCAAAAGTCTGTAGGACTGGGCCGTCACAGGGAGGCAAAGTCTGTAGGACTGGACCGTCACACGAATGCAAACATACCCGACAGCAATGCAGAAGCAACGCGTTTCAACCCCGAAACCATCTACAGAAGTGACAACCAAACGCGACGATCAAGAAGAAACAAAGAGAGCAACCAAATGGAGCAGGTCTACTGGGAAGCCTCAGTGCGGAGCGGGTGGAGAGCAGTGTGTCGACCTTCCTCTCTCTGGATGAGAACCAGTGAGACATCAGAACCAGCCCCTTGTCTTCACTTTGGCCAGCCTTCTACGTCCGCACATGTGCATCTACAGAAGTACGGGAGTGTTTTTTTTTTCTTTATTGCAATTGGTGATTGATGTCCTTAACGGACGAGGGCGAGGCAAAACTAAAACTGATGGATGATGAAGAAGATGATGAGATAATGATGGATGATGATGATGATGATGATGATGATGATGGTAGAAGCGGAAAAATGAAAATGAGATAAAGAAGTAAGAAAAAGCATAAAGAAATATGTAATGAGAGAGAGAGAGAGAGAGAGAGAGAGAGAGAGAGAGAGAGAGAGAGAGAGAGAGAGAGAGAGGGCCACAGTTGACACTACGGAAAAACAACCAGTGTGGGTGATCCCTAAATCAATTTTGTTGGTGACCATCAACCTATGGGGTGTCCGGACATTGTCAATTACAGTCCCTACTGAAATTTTCAGCAGATGACATCCATCCTAGTCGACGTCAGCCGTTTACGAAAACACGACTCCAC
>JADBJO010007286.1:0-7500 GCA_016801955.1 Conus betulinus
TTTTTCCCCCCTCCCACCCCCCTTCTGTCTTTCTCTCTCTCTCTTCTCTCTCTCTCTCTCTCTCCTCTCCCTCCTCTCTCTGCCTCCTCTCTCCCCCTCTCTCTCTCTCTGCAGATTGACTTTCTTGGAAACGCGAGTTTTCTTTGCCCCCACTCTCTCTGTCTCTCTCGTCTGTCTGTCTGTTTCTTTCTCTTTCGGTCTTTCTGCCCTTTCTCTCCTCTCTCCATCTCACTCTCTCTCTCCTCCTCTCCGCCCTCGCCTCTCTGTGTTGGACTGTACGAAAAGGAGTTTTCGTTGTACACACAAACACCAAAAACACAAAACAAACACAAAAAAAAAAGAAACAAAAGGAAAAAAAAAAACAAAAAAAAAAAGCACACCTCCACATACCCCACCCCAACGGGAACTCACACCCCCCTCTTTTCTGGATATGAATAGATCATAACGTATCTGACTAGTCAACCAGTCCGCTCACTATGTCCACAAAATCAAAAACGGAATCTCACTGACCTCCCTCGTTCAAAGTCCGAACAGATCCTGAATCCCAAGACTTCTTGGCAGAGGTAACAATAGACTTTATCGACAGTAAACCGGAATAAGCTCAGTGGTACAGCGCCGGACTCGTGATCTCGGCGATCCTGGGGTTGCGGGTTCGAATCTCCGCCGGGCCGTTTTCAGTACCGGGTGTTTTTTTTCCCCCCCTCGGAATTAACATTAGTTCTGACTCTATTTTAAAAAAAAATCCCTCGAATGAGACTATAAACCGAGGTTCCGTGTGTGAACGCACGCATAACATCTTGCACACACGTAAAATCCCATCACCCACTTTCGGAAGAGAAGGTCAGTGTGGCCGTTGGTATGGATGACACGTTACACATAGCATGCACCCTGCGTGATAAAATTGAAAGATTGAAGGAAGAAGGGAAATTGAGCAAACGATGTTTGACTGGATGACACGGGGAAACGACTGAGTGAAGCGCCAGCAGGCAGCTCTTCAGTCGGCACTACCCAGGTAGGCAGCCCGTTGCACACACGTGAGAGTGGATTGTCAGCGCCTACAACCTTTGGCAATGCGCTTTATAAATGCTCTGTTGTTAATTCCATTATCATAAGCCTGACTTAATAATAATCATAATGATAATAATAGTGATTATTTATGGCGCTTAGTCTTACATTATAAGCCCTAAACGCTTACAAATACATAAAAGGTTAAAGAAAACAATGAAACCAATAAGAAGATGAATATTGCAACAAGTACCATGCATCTACAAACAAGGGTGCATATTGACACACACTCACGCGCGCGCGCGCGCGCACACACACACACACACACACCACACACACACACACACACACGCACGCACGCACGCACGCACGCACGCACGCACACACACACACGCACGCCACGCACGCACGCACACACACTCCACATGATCCCACACATACTGTCGCACAACAAAGGACACAACCACACACACACACACACACACACACACACACACACACACACACACACACACACACACACACACACACACACACACATGCGCACCCTTCCCCCCCCCCCCCCCCCCCCCCCAACGCACACACACACACACACACACACACACACACACACACAACACACACACACACACACACACACACACACACACACACACACAATCATCGCAGAATCAATTAGATGGACAAGGGAAACAAAAGAAAGAACTGCTATTGATAGGTAAGAGGGTTGTTTCAAGAGATGCCTTGAAGGAAGACCGAGAATTTGAACTAAGCAAAGATATTGGGAGTTTATTCCAAAACCGGACCCCGAAAAGAAAAGAACGATCATCATAAGTTTTAGTTCGAAATCGAGGAATTTTGAGCAGAGTGTTGCCGGTAGAAGAACGCAACTGCCTAGAAGGAACACCGAGGTGAAGGAGATCACAGAGCAACCTCACCCTCGTGCCAGAACCACCAGTCCCATTGTTCCCCTCTCCTCCACTCTGCTCCGTGTCCAGCGGGTCACAATCCTGACCCCGTGACCCGGAAAGGTCAGGCGCGGTGTTGTTGAACCCTGACCCCGTGTTGAGGCCGGCGTTGGTGGGCATGTGGGACGCTGTCGGAGTGCAGGCTGGCCACGTAGGTGTGGTTGACCATGCAGACCATGGCCACGCTGAGGTTGACCCGCAGAGCGTACAGGTTGACGAAGCCCAGGAAGGACACGATGGACAGCGTCAGCCGCGTGGAGCACCATAGTGGGGTTGGTTCTGCCACAGACATCGTGGTCAACAACTGAAACTTTAATTAAAAAAAAAAATAATAATAATCGGAAAATCTTTTTTTCTCAATTTTTCTTTAAAAAAAAAAACAACAAACAAACAAAAACAAACCCTTTTTTGTTAACTTTTTACACTGTCCTACACAGTGAAGAAAAAAAAAAATCCCAACCCCAACCCCCCCGTATAAACACCACCCCCCACTCCCCTTCCCTACCCATCCCCCTCCTCCCCTTCCCCCCCCCCCCCCCCCCCCCCCCCCCCCCCCCCCCCCCACCACCTACCACCACCTCTACCGCATCAAGCTGTTGATGATGAAATGTTGACCAAACCTTGCTTATATACGTAGCTATCTTTTTACATGGTTACAATGTGATATGTTCGGAAATTCTTCCGTGTAACACGGGGACTTGAGTTGAGTGGATGGTGAGATTAACGTCCTACTGGCCTAAGGTCCTTGAGGACATAGTTTCTCAGACTTCAGTCTGTGTAGATAACTCTGGGACGTACATATTGCTTTTTAAAAACCTGCACGACCTGCTTGCTGCAGACATCGTGGTCACAACTAGAACTTTTGATTGTTTGGAAATGCCTGTGTGTGACTCTGAGACAGGTGGTTGTCAAAGACGTTGTGGTCAACAACTAGAATTTTTAGAAGTGTTCGGAACTGCCTGTGTGTGACTGTGGGACGTTTTTTACAAAACTGCTTTTGAAAGAACCTGCACAAGCTGCTTGTCAAAGACATTGTGGTCAACAAATAGAAGCTAGGAATGTTTGAAATACTTGTGTGTGACTCTGGGACATACACGCTGCTTTTAAATACTGCACAAGCCAGTCGACCTGAACACTGTTCATATCATACTGTAGTTGTCATTGTTGTTGTTTCAATGGTTTCCGCATCCGAAACACACACCCTTACATGGACATGAGCGACAGTGCTCCTGATTTAAGATCAGAAACAGCTCTCTCTCTCTCTCTCTCTCTCTCTCTCTCCTTTGTTTTTTGTTTTTGTTTGTTTTTTGTTTTCTTACGTTTCATCCTCTCTCGTCCTTGTGTTTTTTTGAGTTTTTGTTTTTTTTTTTTTGTTTTTGTTGCTTTGTTTTGTACTGTTTCCACAAGGGTGTGTTTTCCCGAGCAAAACAACTATTGCCTTTAGACTCTGGTGTGCCTCCATACTATGTGAATGTGCCAGTCTCATAACCAAGTACTCGCTGTTTTCCCCAGGTGAAAAGTATCATCCTTCAGGAAAGTGTTGTTAAGTCCATGGGATCATTGTTGATTTCTTTAGGATAAAATGTTTCACCTTGGAATCACATGTGTTTTCCCTATGTTTTTCAAGGAAAACAATTACTTTCGGTGTTACCCCTAAACTTCTGAACACTTCCTTTTTTCGGGGAATGTGTCTATGTGTGTGGGGGTGGGGGTGGGGGGGGGGGGGGTGGGGGGGGAGGAAGGAGGGGGGGGGGGGAAGGTATTATTATCCTGAAGTAAAAACAACGAAAATAGGAATACAATGGCGACCATCGGGATTATAACCCTTTTTCTCTCATTCGCCGATCCTAAAATACTTGTCAAGGCAAAGAACCACTACAGCTGCTTTCTCTGTTAACGCCGTTTTTGTTTTTGTTTTTTTTTTTCCCTTGCGATATTGCCTGATTGTAATATGGAAACAACAAACATATTACAACAGAATAAACATAAAAAGCAAACATGTTAAACGAAACAGAGATTTTTTTTTCTAAACGGTCAATACAAGCACGCTTTCCCAAGCTTGCTAAATTTAGTAGTAGTACTTTCATTTTTACGTTTTTTCACAAAATCACGTGATATTTAGAGAGAGAGAGAGAGAGAGAGAGAGAATGAGTGTGTGCGCCGCGCACACACACTTGCGGGCGCGCGCGTGTGTGTCAATGCGCGCACTTAAGTCATTTCATTTTGTTCAAAGGACAGGAAACTTGGATAGTGCACGTGCGCGAGTACACGCACACACGCTCATAAGACAAAAAGAACCTGCACAGCACTCTCGTGTCTTGGAGAGCAGAGCACATTCCGTCTGCGCCCTCAGGGTTGGGAACACAGTTAACGTCCACACTAACTATGACCTTGACATCACACCTATATCCCTCCCTCCTCTCTCTCTCTCCCCAACCTATGACCCTGACATCCCTCCACCCGCCCTCTCTCTTTCCCTCACCCTCCTGTCGCCATCCCACTCCCCTTCTCTTTCCCTCCCTCGTCCTCGCGAACCTTTCCCCCCAAAACACGGCCGGGTGTGAAAGCTTTACAACATCATATGCCCGCGATTACTTTGTTCTGTTTGTTTTACAGTAAAAACAAGTTCCAAAAGGAAAACACCATATAGGTAGATATAGATTGAATTATATATCTATAGCTTGCTCTTATGTTTTAGATGAAAAAATAGGGGGAATTATCATTGATGTTTGCAGCGGTAGGTACCTGTGTCAAACTATGCGCTTGCGTTTGTAATTGAATATAAATGCTTCTCTAAATGTGTTTTCCACAAAGTTCCAGACGCCAAGGAAAAAAGAGAAACGAACGTATTTACATATCATAAGATTTGGTCTGATACCGATATTTCGTGACCCAATTGTTACTTCCCAGTGTCCTCAGGTTCCAAGCAAAATGCTATCTTAGAAAAAGGCTGGTGTCCAATACCACAGTATGTTTGCTGAATTTTCAAAATGCCAACCAAAGGTGTCACCTACGAAGCATAGATAATTATGAAACAGCTAAATAGGCTACATTTTTCTTGTGAAAAGTAGAAGATAGAAAAAGATGACATCTTAAGACACAAATGCTGAAGGCCAGTTCTTGGAATGATCCACAAGGGACTGAATTATAGTAAACTAATAAATTCCAGAGAATTCCAAAGCTGGTGCTCAGTACTTATGCTTGGAATTTCTTAGTTTAATACACACACACACACACACACACACACACACACACACACACACACACACACACACATTTTGAAACGTAGATGAAGAAAAAATAACAACAACAATAATAATCACCACTGACGTCCTTGCTGCATAATAACTTTCTTTTTGCTTTTTTTTTTTTTTCCTTTGCTTCTCGGTAAGATGCAAGGTGAAACTGACGACGACCCCATGATAACAGTAATGATTCGTGTGCACAGGCAGGCTGGAATATTACACATGTGAATGCACACTGGTGTCACAGGAATGCTGCAACCGGTGTGTGGAGATGACTCGCCTAGAAAACCTGCTCAGCGTCGGAAGCGATTTTTCTTTCTTTTTTTTTTTTTTTTTTTTTTTTTTTTTTTTTCTTTTTGGGTTATAGTAAACCTGCCATAATTACTCGTTTTCACTCCTGACGGTTCACTGGGGTCACATGGGTGTTTTCATTCTGTTGACTCATTAATTATCTGATATCGTAGCAGTGTCAACACAAGTGAACAGAATTAGTAATATATATATATATATATATATATATATATATATATATATATATATATATATATATATATATACGACAACAACAAAAACCACATTTGGACATAAAAAACAGTATGAGGTATTTTGTACCATTTTCTAACAGTTACAAAGACCGTTTTCATCTAAGAACAAGAAATATCAATGTTTACTGGGTGAACTTTGCAAACAACAAATACAACTACCTTTCGAAGCTATTCAACTTCCCAGTAGTAATTTTGTACGTCTTAATAACCGATTTCACATTGTAAAAATGACTGTTTTCACCTGAGAAAACACCATGATCAATAATGTCTTTGTGATCACTGGGAAAAGAAACTGCCGCCCACCGAAGCTATTCAGCTCTTCCACTCAGATATAATGTACGGGTCACAATTCGGTGTTACAACTGTGCTCAGGTAGTAGGAAAGCAGTTTGAATAGATGAAGATCGCCCTGTCCGCGTGAAACAAATATTTCTGAATGTGGAAAAAAGACGATTTTGTTTGGGAATTTGGGGCCAGTAAATCAATTCAATGTCGTATATCAGCAAGGATAGCAGAATCATGTGGAACATGCTGTAGTGTTGTTGTCGTTGTTGTCGTTGTTGTCGTTGTTGTCGTTGTTGTCGTTGTCGTCGTACCCTGGCTAAAAGACTCCAGGGATCATCCAAACAGCCAAAATACTTGAACACAATGGTACAAATGCATCAGCTGGGGATGAGAACATAACGTGTGTGACCCGTTTTCGATTACCCCCGCCACATGGGCAGCCACATTCCGACTTCGGGGGATTTGGGAGACTGATAATATTATGCTAGGAGCTTGTGAAGACATTCCCCGCATAACTATGCAGAGCATAAACAATATTTTGATGTAGCCTTGGTGTCCCAGCCTATGTCAATTGGTCTGACACAGCATAACAACATGTTGATGTGGCCCTTGGTGTTCTAGCCTATGTCAATAGGCCTGTCACAGCCTTAAGCCAAGGCGGGTGCTGAAGTGTGAAAAGAGATGTGGATCAGCCTCAGAGCGAGGCACCGTGGATCGAGAGCTGGACAATGCGAAGAACATCTTTAGGTAATGGGCTGATCTCTTACCAAAGCCAGCTGCGGGCCTTGAGTGTCATAGGGAATATGTATAAAGCGCTTTGGGCCCAATCTGTAACTGCGGAGTCGGACCTTATAGTCAACGGTTTCCGTCAGTCACATCCCTCTTTTTCCTTCCCTCCATCCTTTTCTCTCCTCCGCCCCCCTCTCCCTCTCTCTTTCTTTCTCCCCCCTCTCTCTCTCTCCTCTCTCTCTCCCTCTCTCTCTCTCTCTTTTCTCTCTGTCTCTCTCTCTCTCCTCTCTCTCTCTCTCCCTCTCTCTCTCCTCTCTCTCTCTCTTCTCTCCCTCTCCCTCTCTCTTCTCTCCCTCTCTGCTCCCCCCCCCCCTCTCTCTCTCTCTCTCTCTCCTCCCTCTCTCTCTCTCTTTCCTCCCCTCCCTCTTCCTCTTTCTCTTTCTCCTCCCTCTCTCTCTCTCTCCTCCTTTCTTTTTCCTTTTCTGTCTTTCTCCTGTCTCGCTCTTTCTCTCTCTCTCTCTCCCCCTCCCCCCCCTCTCTCTCCCCTCTCCCTCTCTCTTTCTCTGTCTCTTTCCTCCCTCTGTCTCTCTCTGTCTCTCTCTTTTCTCTCTCTCCTCTCCCTCCCCCCCCCCCCCCCTTTTCCTCTCTCTCCCTCTCTCTCCCCCCTCTCTCTCCCCCCCTCTCTCCTCTCTCCTCCTCTCTCTCTCTCCAGCCCATTGCCCCC
>JADBJO010007286.1:12500-30000 GCA_016801955.1 Conus betulinus
GGGGGGGAAAAGAATGAAAAAGGGCACGGGGGTGGGGGGGGGGGGGGTGGGGAAGTGGGGGGGGGGGGGGGGGGGGGGGGGAGGGGGGGGGGGGGGGTAGGGAGAGAGAGAACAGAGAGATGATATCATGACACAGAGACTTCTTTCCCCTCAAAATTGAGAGAGACAGAGACAAAAGACGACATAGAGCGAGAAGAGAGAGAGAGGGATGGGAGGGAGGGAGGGAGGGAGTGAGGACATACAGGAGATAGAGAGATAGAGAGGAGAGAGAGAGAGATAGAGATACCTGACGAGTGAGACAGAGAGGACAGGGGAGGGAGAGAACAGACAGACAGGACCAGACAGAAAAAAAGAGAGATAAAAGACACGCGAGAAATATCAGGCCACATGTCTCATCATCATACCTTTCAAAACCACGACTTTTGACTGACATTCACCCCATTTTATTCAAACATGCTCTAAAAAACCATCAGACAACAATCCCAGTCAGCAACAAAAACACCAAAACCTGGGCCCCCTTTCTATCTGCCAATGCCGGCATACTGGTACTTTAGTGGTGAGGTTCCTTCTCTCTTCTATGCGGGGAAAGACACAATACAAGGCAATCACGACTGGGCACGATTTGAGGTCCTCCCAAGACTGGAGCACACATTCGTTAGTTCTGTTGGTCCCTGTCTGGCCAGAAGTAAACAGGACAAGCGCGGTAGAGGCCTATATGCCTACTGCGGGAGACGGGTTCTCTGTCTCTCTCCCATCTCTCTCTCATTTCTCCCTTCCCTCTCACTGTCGTCGGTCTCCTCCTCCCTCCTCCCCTCTCTGCTCGGTCCTCCTCCTCCTACCCCTCTCCTCCTCCTCTCCTCTCCTCCCTCACGTCGTCGCTTCACATCCTCTCCTCTCACTCATCCGTCATCCCGTAAAAAAAATCGTCCCCCCCTTCATTCTTCCCTCCTCTCTCTCTCTCTTCTCCCTCTCTCTCGCTTCTCCCGTCCTCCCCTCCTCTCCCCCCTCGTCCTCCGTCCCTCCCTCCTCTCCTCCCCTCACTCTCCCTCTCCCATCTCTCTCGGTCTCTCTCGGCGACCTCCTCTGCCTCTCTCTCTCCCTCCTCTCTCTGGTCCAGCCCCTTCTCCACTCTTCTTCTCTCTTCTCTCCTTCTCGATTCTCCTCCCTTTCCGTCTCCTCCCTCTCTCCTCTTTCTCCTTCTCTCTCTCTCTCACACGACACACACAGACCACACGACACACACAGGGGCGGCGGGACAGAGGTGCGGCGCACGCAAACTGCACGCATGCACGCACATTACAAAAACCCACGGTCCACCTGAACGCACGCACACTTCACGCACTCACATGCAACCGAACGCACGCACACAACAACATTCAAAACGCACATACCACACACACCCACACACACACACCGAGAACACACACACACGCACCCATGGGGTGGTGACACACACAACCCCCAACAACACTCACGCGGAAATCACCAAAACAACAAGAACCAGCACACACCCACACACGACACCACACTCACAGAGAGAGATAGAGAAGATATAAAACGATAGAGAGGAGCGGAAGGGACTCAGCTGCTGCAGATGTTTTGCCTTATGGTGGTGTGACGGCTGGCAGGCCGCAAGGGACGTGTGAATGTGCCCGTCGTTTTTTTCCAGCTACCAATCTTACGACGACGGTTTCTATCTATTCTGGGGCATGGGAGGGCTTTGGTTAAGGTGAAGTGGGGGGGGGTGGGGAAGGGGGGGGGGTGGGGTGGGGGGGGGAGGGAGGGGGGTGACGTGTGTAGAGGGAGGGCGGTTTGGGTGTCAACACTGGAAATGGCTGTATTTGTAATTAGTCACTGTGTCTGTGTTCTGTGGCCTGGAAGACAACATCTGTGTTGTTGGTCTTGAGTGTTCAAGTGGGTTGCAAACGGACAGAGGCTGGACGAGTGGCTTGGGGGTTGTTGTACATTTGATTTCCCCTCATCTCGGTCTTCTCTTGTTTATTATACATACATACATACAATACATACATAACCTACATACATACATAACATAATACATATCAGATATATAGGTAGCTATAGACGATAGATAGATAGATAGATAGATAGATAGATAGATAGATAAGATAGATAGATGGATGGATGGATGGATGGATGGATCCATAGACAGAACAGATACAGATAGATAGATAGATGAGATAGCTAGATAGATAGATAGATAGATAGATAGATAGATAGATAGAATAGATGGATGGATGGATGGATGGATGGAGACAGACAGATAGATAGACAAGACAGATAGATAGACAATAGAGAGAGACGAAACAGAGACAGACACACAGACAGACATATATATAGGATATATAGATAGATGGATGAGAAAATGTTTTAGAGACAGATAACAGAGAGAGAGAGAGGAGAGAGAAGAGAGAGACGGAGAGAGAGAGCGAGAGAGAGATCGAGATGAGAGTGAGAGAGAGAGAGAGACCATGGAGAGAGAGACAGACAGACAGAAAGACAAACAGACAGGGCAGACAGACACATAGACAGATAGATCGGGCCACGTGGTTGGCTTCAGTGTTGTAAACTTCCTTCCAATTGGTAGTTTTACTGTAGTTCGGTTGGTGCCAGTTGTTGCTGCCAGGCCATACTCCCATACTCTGTGACGTCATGTATTAGTGTGACCTACCCTGGCACAATGGGCCCGTTGTTTCTGTATTGCCATGTGTTACTCCGACAGGAGCGACACGCGGTCAGGTGCGTTAAATCCGTAGTTCATCGACCCAGTGGGTAGAGTGGTTCAAACCCCGAGCAGTGTTCTGTTATAAGGGATTTTTCTGTGTCTGTCCTTAATTTCTGAAGGACAGGTTTGTTCCAGATGGAAGTCTGTTACAGGAAACTCTAAGGAGAGTTTGGTGGCGGAGTCTTTAGAGAAGACTCTTCTCTTCGAAACAAATTTTTCGATCCTGAACGACTTGCACTCTAAGGCGACCGGACTGCAGTTCGACACTCGACAGCACAACATGATAGAATTCAACTCAATACACATGAAATGTGATACACCACAACAAACACGATGTGACACCAGAAACACAACATGATAGAATTCAAACTCAATACAACATGAAATGTGATACACCACAACAACACGATGTGACACCAGACAACACAACATGATAGAATTCAACTCAATACAACATGAAATGTGATACACCAACACAACACGATGTGACACAAGACAGCTCAACATGATGGAATTCAGCTCAATACAACATGAAATGGGATTCAACACAACAACACAACATGAACACCAGACAGCACAACATGATAGAATTCAACTCAATACAACATGAAATGGGATTCAAAACACACAACACAACATCACACCAGACAACACATGGTGGAATTCAACTCAATACAACATGAAAATGGGATTCAACACAACACCACAACATCACACAGACAACACATAGTGAAATTCAACTCAATACAACATGAAATGGGATTCAACACAACAACACAACAGACAACACAACATGATACCATTCAATTCGACACAACATGAAATGTAATACAATGCAACGACGCAATATAGCCACAACAATCTACAATGCAGCACAACTACACATTTGTATATGCATTACAAATTCAAAAGAGAGAGAGAGAGAGAGAGAGAGCGAGAGAGAGAGAGAGAGAGAGAGAGAGAGTGTGTGTGTGTGGTGTGGTGTACGTCTTAAATTGCGCATAATTTCAGATTTGATATGTACAGCCACTTGGGGAAGAAGGGAAAGGGGAGGGGGGTGGGATCCCAGCTTTTTGTGGACCAATCAGTAAAAGTTATAGACAACGTTGACTGATCTTGGTTGCATTAAGACAACGTTGACTGATGTTGTTTGCATTAGAACAATGTTGACAGATGTTGTTTGCACTAGGACAACGTTGACTGGTGTTGTTTGTATTAGGACAACGTTGACTGATGTTATTTGCATTAGGACAACGTTTACTGATCTTATTTGCATTAGGACAACGTTGACTGATGTTGTTTTGCATTAGGACAACGTTGACTGATCTTGTTTGCATTAGGACAACGTTGACTGATCTTGTTTGCATTAGGACAACGTTCACTGATCTTGTTTGTATTAGGACAACGTTGACCTGATCTTGTTTGCACTGAGACAACGTTGACTGATCTTGTTTACATTGAGACAACGTTAACTGATCTTGTTTACACAGAGACAACGTTTGACTGATCTTGTTTACACTGAGACAACGTTGACTGTATCTTGTTTGCACTGAGACAACGTTGACTGATCTTTGCTTGCAGTGAAACAACATTAACTGATCGTGTTTTTTGCACTAGAACAACGTTAACTGATCTTGTTTGCACTAGAACACGTTGACTGATCTTGTTCACACTGAGACAATGTGTTGACTGATCTTGTTTGCACTGAGACAACGTTGACTGATCTTGTTTGCACTAGGACAACGTTAACTGTATCTTGTTTGCACTAGGACAACGTTAACTGCATCTTGTTTGCACTAGGACAACGTTAACTGTATCTGTTTGCACTAGGACAATGTTAACTGATCTTGTTGCATTCACACAACGTTGACGGATCTTGTTTGCACTGAGACAAGCTGACTGATCTTGTTTGCATTGAGACAACGTTGACGGATCTTTGTTTTCACTGAGACAACGTTGACTGATCTTGTTTGTACCGAGACAATATTGACTGATCTTGCTTTCACTGAGACAACGTTAACTGATTTTGTTTGCCCAGAGACAACGTTAACTGATCTTGTTTGCACTGAGACAACGTTAACTGATCTTGTTTGCACTGAGACAACGTTAACGGATGTTGTTTGTACCGAGACAACGTTAACTGATGTTGTTTGCCAGAGACAACGTTAACTGATGTTGTTTGCACTGAGACAAACGTTAACTGATGTTGTTTGCCCAGAGACAACGTAACTGATGTTGTTTGCACTGAGACAACGTTAACTGATGTTGTTTTGCACTGAGACAACGTTAACTGATGTTGTTTGCACTGAGACAACGTTAACTGATGTTGTTTGCCCAGAGAAAAACGTTAACTGATGTTGTTTGCCCAGAGACAACGTTAACTGATCTTGTTTTGTACTGAGAAATATTGAGTGATCTTGCTTGCACTGAGGCAACGTCAACTGATGTTGTTTGCATAGAGACAACGTTAACTGATCTTGTTTGCACTGAGACAATAATGACTTATCTTTGTTTGCACGGAGACAACGTTGACTGTATCTTGTTTACACAGAGACAACGTTGACTGATCTTGTTCACACTGAGACAATAATGGACTTATCTTGTTGCACGGAGACAACGTTGACTGTATCTTGCTTACACAGAGACAACGTTGACTGATCTTGTTCACACTGAGACAATAATGACTGATCTCTTGTTTGCACTGAGACAAAGTGAACTGTATCTTGTTTACACTGAGACAACGTTGACTGATCTTGTTTTCACTGAGACAACGTGGACTGATCTTGTTTTACACTGGGACAACGTTGACTGATCTTTGTTTGTACTGAGACAATATTGACTGATCTTGCTTGCATTGAGACAAACGTTGACTGATTTGTTTGCCCAGAGACAACGTTAACTGATGTTGTTTGCCAAGAGACAACGTTAACTGATGTTGTTTGCACTGAGACAACGTTAACTGATGTTGTTTGCGCTGAGACAACGTTAACTGATGTTGTGTTGCACTGAGACAACGTTAACTGATGTTTGTTTGCACTGAGACAACGTTAACTGATCTTGTTTGCACTGAGACAAAGTGAACTGTATCTTTGTTTACACTGAGACAACGTTGACTGATCTTGTTTTCACTGAGACAACGTTAACTGATGTTGTTTACACTGAGACAACGTTAACTGATCTTATTCACACTAGAACAACGTTAACTGATCTTGTTTACACAGAGACAATATTGACTGATCTTGTTTGCACAGAGACAACGTTTGACTGATTTTGTTTGTTCTGAGACAACGTTAAGTGATCTTGTTTGCACAGTGACAACGTTAACTGATCTTGTTTACACTGAGACAGTGTTGACCTGATTTTGTTTACACTGAGACAACGTTGACTGATTTTGTTTGTTCTGAGACAACGTTAACTGATCTCGTTTGCACAGTGACAACGTTAACTGATCTTGTTCGCACTGAGACGGAGATTCAATGGATTTGAAACGGAAAGATGAATCAAATATTAAGCTGTTTTAAAGTTTGGTGTTTGTTTGTTTGTCTTTCCGTCTCTGTCTTAGACGTTGGGCTCTGTAAGGCACCTAATTCTATAAACGAATCTGCCATTGGTAAGTAGTTGGGTAAGGGACTTTTGATCCCCTACACGGGGATCTCGGAGGGGATCTCCACCGGAATTGGCGCATGCCGGAAGTAGGCGGCAGGTGGCGTGCACCGGAAGTGATCGTGTGGATTCGAAAGTAGGCGAAGGGTCAAGGTCACGATGTGTGGTGAGTGGAAATCGGATCGATAGTGTTGACATCATGTGCTTAAAAAAAAAAAAAAATTTCTTTTTTGTTTGGTCGCGTGGTTGTCCGCTGACGTAGGCGGTTAAAAATAGATGGCGGTGATGACAGTGATGACGACACATTCTTTTTTTCTTCCCTCCGAACACCTGCTTGCGCTATCACTCCTTCCCGAAGACACTGGTGAGTGTTTAAGATTACTGATTGATGAGCAGTGTCTCATTAAGGTCCCCGTTGACTCTACCCTCGTCCTCGGTGTTGATAGGCAGCCAAGTGACATATCAAACAGGAGGCCATTAAAAATTAACGACGCTCTCTGACTGATACACCATTTGGGATTCGCCCTTTATCTCTCTCTCTCTCTCTCTCCTCTCTCTCTCTCTCTCTCTCTCTCTTTAAATTTTTTATCATACAACATCAATGATGAAAATAATGAAACAAATCAAACAAAGAGATCACATATACAAACACAGACAGATAAACAAACAGACAGATACCCAGACATAAAAACACACACAGAGGGGTGGTGGCGATGGTGGTGTTGGTGGCGGTGGCGGCGGTGGTGGTGGTGGCGGTGCAGGGGCGGAGGTGGCAACAAGAAACAGTATGAAATAAAATGAGACATAGTTCTCGTTTCTTGCATGAATTTAGTCTCAGTAATGAGACGCCAACCTTTATTATAGACATTCACAAAACATACTAATTAATCAAGACAATATTTGATAGGCAACACTATTATATACCAACATATATATCCTCGAACCTTTATAATACTAATCACTCTGGTAAAATTAAGAACAGGCCTCTATAACATTTCCTCTATTGATATTCCTTTCCTAACTGACTATGGGCTGGGGTATTCTTTAAAAGCACAATACACTAGTTACATGTCGACATGCCAGCTGTGTTCCGACGTCTTGTTGCCGTCCGGCCCGCCCGCCCCGCGCACCCCCCCCCCCCCCCCCCCCCCCCCAGCGGGAGCGCAAGAGAGGGGAGGACAAGCAAGCCCGCCCCCCCCCCCCCCCCCCCAAGAGGGGAGGAGCGCAAGGAGGGGGGGGGGGGAGACAGAGAAAGAGAGAGAGAGAGAGAGAGAGAGACAAACAGCCAGCCAGACAGAATCAGAGAGAGACAGACAGACAGAGAGAGACAGACAGACAGAAGAGAGACAGACAGAGAGACAGACAGACAGAGAGAGACAGACAGACAGAGAGAGACAGCAGACAGGACAGAGAGACAGACAGACAGAGACAGAGAGAGAGACAGGACAGAGACAGACAGACAGACAGACAGACAGACAGACAGACAAAGTACTTACGAATGAGACTTCCCGAAGAAGGACTGGGATTCGGTTGCCTGTGGCTGTGTTGGCTCTGGCTGAAGAGGGACCGAGTTAAAGAAGACATCATAATCTTCATCTTCCTCAGACATTTCCCTCTTCTTTTGCTGCTGTTGTTGTTGTTGCTGCCGTTGTTGCTGCTGCCGCTGCTGTTGCTGCTGCTGCCCCCGCGTTGCTGCCGCCGCCGCTGTTGCTGCTGTTGTTGTTGTTGCAGCTGCTGCTGCTGCCGCCGATGTTGCTGCTGCTGCTGCTGCTGCTGCTGTTGCCGCTGCTGCTGTTGCTGCTGCTGTATTTGCGCCGACCACAGTCCTGGCCCTGGTGGCGTAGCCACGCAGTCTTTCGCATTCGTCAGGTTGGAGCGCAATCCCCATTTACTTGGTTTGACCCTCAATCCATACCGTTCATATACACGTACATGTAGGTATACGTGACCAAGGAAGCGGTTCACAGGTAGGTAGGTTTTTTTTCTTTCCCAATGGAAAGAACGCTTCTCCATCCTGATAAAATACGGTGCTACCGCTGCTGCTGCTGCTGCTGCTGCTCCCGGTGGTAGTGGTGGTGGTGGTGGTGGTGGTGAAGGTGGTGAAGGAGGTGAAGGTGTTGTGTGTTGTTGTTGTTGTTCGTCTTCTTCTTCTTCTTCTTCCTCCCCCTCCTCCCACACTTCTTGTTGTTGTGGGGTCTCTTTCTCCTCACTACTCAAGTCAGACATATTTAAACTATTATGTCTTCTTCTTCTTCTTCTTCTTCCTCCTCTTTTTCTTCTTCCTCCTCCTCCTCTTCTTCTTCTTCCTCCCCCCCTCTTCTCTTCTTCTTCTTCTCCTCCTTCTTCTTCTTCTTCTTCTTCTTATTCTTCCTCCTCCTCTTCTTCTTCTTCCTCTTCTTCTTCCTCCCCCTCCTCCCACACTTTTTCCGCCACCCCATACACGTCTCTCATGTCTTCAACCAACCAAAAAAAAAAAAAGAAAGAAAAGCACCATCCCTGGCACATCTGCTACCAAGACAAAGAGTAACAGACAAAGAGAACAGACTCCACGGTAGGGACCAAACACAGAAAAATAGCGCCATTTTCGAATCTGCACTGAAATATGCAACCATCAGATTACCACAAGGACTCATCACCTCTGCTCACTCTCGCTAACCCCACTCCTTCCCTCCCACGTCAAGACTCAAAGACTCACACACTCACGCAACACACGCACGCACACACACAGAGTAGACTGCCCTTGACTCCTTTCAGCAAAGGATGACTGAGATTAGTGTCCTGCGTTTCACCTTTGGACGACCCCATGTCACCCCACCCCTGTCTCACCCACTGTCGGGATGAGAACTTGACAGTGAATAAGTGTTCAAGACCAAGTTCAAACCAAGGGATGGGACTGACAGAGAGAGAGAGAGAGAGAGAGAGAGAGAGAGAGAGCAATTACTACGTCAGGTCGCTCCTGCGTTTTCCTTCCACTAAGTGCTGTGCAAGTTGATCCGTTGATGATACGCAGCCAAATGGAGGATCAGACAGAGGCCATTTAAAAAAAATGAACGACACTCTCTGACTGATTCACCATTTGGGGTCTTGCCCCTTTATTCTCTCTCTCTCTCTCTCTCTCTCTCTCTCTCTCTCTCTCTCTCTCTCTCTCTCTCTCTCTCTTTCTTTTTTTTTTTTTTTTTTTTTTTTTTTTTTTTTTTTGGGGGGGGGGGGGGGGGGGGGGGGGGGGGGGGGTGTCATACACAGCCATAATCATAATTTAATAAGAAAAGTAGTGGCAAAAACAAAACAAAATAAAAACAAACAAACAACCTTTTACAATGATAACAAAAGTATGGTTTAGCGAGAAAAATATTGTTTTCACAACACATATGAACGTAACTGGTATACAAAGTCTGTACAGACAGCAACATTGCACACTATTATTCAAAAGTAGACACCACACTGTGTACATATCAGTCTTTCTTAAAGGCCATGATATATGGATCCATGTATAATGGCCTTGAAGAAAGACTGATGTGTATACAGTGTCTCGGTAGATCCCCATCTCGGTAGATCCCCGTCTCGATAGATCCCCCAATACATACATGTGGACGAATTTCCGTCTCGATAGATCCCCGTCTCGGTAGATCCCCATCTCGGTAGATCCCCGTCTCAATAGATCCCCCACTACATGTGGATGAATTTCCGTCTTGATAGATCCCCGTCTCGGTAGATCCCCATCTCGGTAGATCCCCATCTCGGTAGATCCCCCACTACATGTGGACGAATTTCTGTCTCGATAGATCCCCATCTCGGTAGATCCCCATCTCGGTAGATCCCCGTCTCGGTAGATCCAAAAACAGTAACGGGGATCCATCGAAACAGGAATCAATCGAGACGGGGATTTATCGAGATGGGGGTCTATCGAGACGGGGATCTATCGAGACGGGGATCTGTCGAGTGCCCCCCACTGGGGGGACAGTAGTACTGGCACTGAGAAGTGTACGGTCCCGTTCTGGGACTGCGTGGCTCTGTCACAGCGGTGTAGAACTCCACCACCACAGGGTGTGAGATTCCACCATCACACCGTCCATCGTTCCGACGTCAGGGGGAGATGGGCACCAAGGCAGCTGGGTCTTCTTTCGTCGCCCTCCTTTTGTTTTGGGTCCCACAACACCAGCTTGGACTGTGGCTGTCTTCACAATGACCAGTCTATCCGTGATGTCAGGGCTCTGCTCCAACATGGTGGAGGTGGTGGGAAGTCGACAGGTTGTTCACACTGCATGAGATATCCAGCAGGAGTCCCCAGAGTCGAAGGGTGAGACGGAGTACAGGGAGGTATGGTTACACCCGTGGGATTGTCGGTACAGGATGCTGCTGCCGCTGATGATGATGTTGGGGTAGTTGTGTTTGATTTTGTCCACTGACAGAGCTGATGTTTGGTGATTGAAGTCTGGCACCAGTTTATTCTTCAGTTTGACCAGTCTTTCAAACTCCCGCAGATCCAGCGACAATCCTGTCTGCGCCTTGACCAGACGACCACCCTTGGTGTTGGTTGGTCTCCTGTAATGGTGCACATATATTCTGACAGTCCTTCGCCAAGTTTTCACGGTGGCAAAAATGTGGCGTCCCAGTCGGTAGAGTGTAGGCTCTGGCTCCTTGCTCTTCATGGTACTGGTTGCTAGAGACGTTGTTGTCGGCGCGAGTGGAGTAGAGAAGGTAATAATGACGAAATGGTTGAGGCCTCTCTGATATAGTTCATGTGTGTATGTGTTTACAAGGACTGGCTTAAACCCGTTCAGACCAGCTCGACCTGGATACTCAAAAAAAATAAAATAAAAATAAAAAAATAAAAAAAAAAAATCAAAAAAAAAAAAAAAATCAGGAAAACGAGCGGTTATCCAATCAACAGTTCGAGATTCTGGTTGTGCTCGATTTAAAATTCATGAACGAGAAGACTGACGACTTTGTTTTGAAACTCACGGGTTTTTGTATCTTCCCAGGCTTTGGCCTTCAAATTCAGGTTTAAACCTTCTGACTTACGATGACACAAGATGAGACCATGTGGAAGAAAGATGGTCTCTGTCGAGTCTCGACCACAAGTGGTCTCCAAGTGTATGAAAGAAGCATGTGGCACATTCTCCTTCCGCAATCTGTACATCTTGCTCAAACTCGGCGCGATACATTGGTAACAACTCTGTGACAAACATATTGATAAGAGTCAAGCGCATCTGAGCTTTCATTTTTCCAATCCCAACTTTAACTTCCTCCAGAATCTTCTCCATTGTGAGTCGTAGTGAAACGTGTGTTGTATTTGACACACTCACTACGTTACAACGCTTTTAAAAAGACTTTTTCTGTGAACAGAATGAATAAATGATCTCACTTTTTGATCACTGGTCCTCAGTTTATGGGGTGGAATACCGACAACACTTGGGGGAAGACTGTGACCGCGACTGTTTCTTAAAATGGAATACAGCACATAGTACCCACAGACTGAGCTGCTCAAGTCTTGAATAAGTCTTTGGTTAAAAAAAGAGAACTGAAACTGTGTTTCAATGTAAATTTTTCAGTGTCTGGATAAAACGAAGGAGGTAGACCAAAACTATCAAAATATTCTGCTTTACCACGACCATCAAACCAAACACTGACCCAATGTTCTCCCGGCCATAGCTGTGGTCGGTGTTGATCACCAATGCGATAGGTCGTTGGGTGGTGAGACAGAGTGGCAGTTTGTTCCTTGGATATATCCCCCCAAAGACACGCCGAGCGTGAATATCTTTAGTCAACACAGTGGCAATGTCCACACTGTTCATGTTGAAAAGTCTGTCAGCGCTTGGCGGGAGCGATCAATTTCGATCATACTGTCCAACTCTGCGTACACAATCACATGGACAGGCTCATTCAGAGCTTGAGAGAACTTCATTTCCAGACGAAGTGCGCCACTCCTGACCAGTTCAAACTGTTGGTCTCCATCCAGCAAACTCGGAGTCAGATCAAAAGCATACAGGATGTACCATCGGTCATAATCTTGATACTTGATGGTGTTTCCAGCATCTCTGTTCACCACCCCTGTGCCCTGCATCAGACTGTGGTAGGCCCTCACGAACCGCCGATGTTTCAAATCTGGAGTCAGGCCTTGGCAGGAATCTGGCGCCCGTCCACATACAGACACAGGAAATTTAAGTTGGCGTGTGGAAAATTGAATGGATTTCTGTTGTACCACCCATTGAATGCTGCGCTGTCTACAAGAGCGACTACGATCTTGTTTGGGGTCTGACTGAGAAAGAGGTTGTCTTGGACAGCGCTTAAAGTTGCCTTGGGGGATAGCGAAGGTCTTCTCAACGATTCTCTTTAGAGGGTACTTGCACGTTCCCCTTTCCAGTGCCTTTTCGTGAGCCAAGGAAACAGCTGGGTTCAGTTTCACTTTGCGAACAAACAGGGAAGCGTGAGTGATGACACTTTTATAGGGCGCCCCTACACCACCATCATGAGCCATGAGGTTGAAGGCGTTTTTGGAGGGGATGAGTCTGATTTTGGCATCCACTCCGCTGATCTTCAGGCAGCGTTCCTGGAGCATAATATCTGTGTGAAGGCGCCCCAACATATCCACTTCGCCACTCCCAGCTGTCAGCTCACGTCGAATCTTCAGGCCGACATTGTCATCTCCTTGGGTGTCCTCTAGACGCCCCAGTTGTGTCAGAGAAATACAGACCATTTCTTGTCAAATGACTGTCTTTAGCATCCTTGCCGTAGTTCAATGTTGTACGCTCGAAGTACGCTCGGTAAGGATAAGTGTTTGTGCTGGATGAAATCAGGGTGTCGTTCAGGGAGACATCCACCTGAGAAAGCAGGCTATGGAGCCAGTTGTTGACAGGGGCGACGTCAGTGCCGGCGTCAAGGGGTGTACCATCGGCTTTCGTCACTTTAGCACGGATGTGGAGATTGGTATTGCTCAGATCCACGTAGTCTAAGGTTGCACCACTGATGTGGAATTCATTGAGTGCACCATGGGCCAAGGTTGATTGTGGATTATGTTCTACAAAAGCACCAACTTCTACCGCTGATTGAGTTACCCATACAGACAATAAGTCAAGTCCAGTATTTACACTGTCACGCGAATGATGGTGCAGCAACGACATGGTGTCCACCCAAAAATGTCTCGAGGAATCCTGGTGATCTTTTTCTTCCCCTTGTTGTGTCTGGAGTGACCCACGCTGGTTGACGATGCTAATTTTATACGCCCCTAGCGGGTTCACCTGGGGTTGTTGGAGCGCCGGTTACTCTGCTCACTGCTTGTTGCAATAATCGTTTGCCAGCCTGCTACCCTGTTGCTGGAGAGCGGACTTCAAATTTTGCCCAGACAGCACATCTTGTGCAAGCTGCATGCCAGTTCGAGCCCCTTCCTTCAGTAAAGCCTTTCCACCGCTTTTCAACAAGGGGATGAGAGCACGCCCGAGCCCTCCTAGAAGGTTTCCAAGTCCTGTCCCTCTGTTATTTCTTCCCCCTATAAACACAGGAAGCCCATGACCAGCTTGGGCGCAGTAACAGTCTTCATAAGTTTTTCCCATCGGTTTTTGAAGGGAAGGTGACGCACCATCTCGTAAAGGCCGTCAGGTCGTCTGCGCCGAAAGTGAAGCGTCACGATGGTTTTCCCTTTGGCGAATGACAGAGGTTTGCCTGTGTCTTTGGTTAAAAGGATTTCCACTGTGTTGAACTGGAACCTACTCAGAGGAATATAGTTGGGTTTTTCAAAAATATGATGTACGACTTCAGTGGACTGATTCCCAGTCGGGACAATTCGGAGCAAGGGAACTATCACATCACCAACAGGACGTGGTTGAACCATGTCGCAATAGACATAGACACCCTCAAAACCTCGTTGGAGTTTGTACTTTTTTTTCCTTCATGGACACCTCTCCCATACATAATGTCTCTCTCCAGACTCAAGATGTCTCTTAATGAAGGGCTGACCTGGAGAACGCTATCATCATCATCATACAGTCTTACTGTCACTTTCCGGGTAGCACGGTTATAATACAGTTTGATGTTGCCCTCTTTCTCTTTCCTCACAGACTGTCGATAAACTTGGTTTAAAGTCTGAATCAAACATTCTGCTGATTCATACAATCCCGCAGGTAGTCGTTTCGACTGTTGAGCTGACTCTCCATCGGGACGAAACTGAATCTAAAATTCCTGTGCTCAATGTTAAAGTATGTGTTGCTGAACAGGATTTCAGACAGACCCACTTCGTAATCTCCGTTCAAGTCACACGGCTGAGGCAGTTTGGTGAAAAAGTGACTGGCGTTGTTATCGGGGTAGTACGACATGGAGCTGTTGCTGGGTAGCGTCAAGTAGAACATACTGGTTTCAGTGGATAGTTGGCTGCGGATCGATGCTAGGATTTGGAAGGATGTACCTGAGATAACCAAGACGAGCCACCCACAAATTGTCTGCTCCTGAACCGCGACTCAGATTAAATAGAGACACACCCACCACCACATAAACCAGGGGCGTCTGACAAACGAAAACAATTTCACCGCGAGGAACTCGGCGTCCAAACACACGCCACAGTGCAGATTTTCTGGACCCGCGCAGAGTGACAGCTTCATCATCATCATGAGTCAGAGCTGATTCTATTTGGTTCTGATCAGGCATGGTCAGTGTGCGTAGGTGGTCAGTACTGTCTCAGGAATCCATGAATTGAATGAAGAGTCATAGCCATACCATTTGATTAAATATTCACGTTGGCCATTAGCTTTTTCGCGTTGCTTCAAGATCGCTTCAATACGATAAAATCTGTTTTCTCCCACTTTCTGTATCTCCTAATCATAAAACGTTCCTTCAAGCTCTCCTCCATGATCGTCTTTGAGAATGTAAGTCACTGGGATGGTCTTTTTTATTCCACTGACTGTGAAGAGTTCTTCAGACCACGACGGCAAATAACCTTTTAAAAAATTTCTTCCTGGTTTTACTGACGCGTACACGGTCTCCTATTTTCAGTTTAGGGTGAGGGGAGGAGGGGAGGGGGGGGGGGGGGGGGGGGGAGAGGAGGCTGGTCGCTGTTGTACAGAGTTTGCCATACATTTTTTTGGTTGTGTGTTGTCACTTCTGCAGGAACACGCTGGGTGTTAGGGTGAACAGAATGGGTGTGTGCATTTACCAGCTGTCCTGTCGAAATCCTCCCTTCTGCAAGATCTGCTTATTTCTCTTGCTGGATGTTCTTTTCTTCGCCAGGGAGCGTAAGCTCTGCTTGTATCTGCACAACTGTTTCTTCTGGGCAGGAGTCAGTCTTACGTCACCTTTTAGGATGTTGAGGGAACATTCACTCAGGGCGTTGATCAAATCTGGCGAGGCCCCTTTCAGGAGCGCCTTAATAACAGCAGGCTTGGCACCGCACAACAACTACAGCATGGGTAGATTCCTTCTCATACGTGTTGACATGATAGTGAAGAGTCAATGTTCCAGTAGCAAATAACTGCGTGTGTAGATGGACACTCGCTTTTAAAGATCCACAAAGTCTCCATCTCTCTGAAGGACTACCACCAGTAGAATTATCAGGGCATTCTGTCCCACTGGCCTTCGGTTCCTCAGAATCCATAGTGCCAGGACTGGTGAAATGGCCAAGTCTTCCACAGCTCCCGTCTGGCAGGTTCGCCAAAGAAAGCTGATCATTTTGGTGATTCCCCCCTCCATCCTGGAATCTGCATAGCATATCTGCTGGTATTAAATTTTGTAGTGCCGCCGGGCTTCGTAGTGTTTCTGTAAAGTATTACAGGGCTGTTTGTTGCTGCTATTCAAAACATCTTGCCTGTTGAATCCAATTTGGAATGACACACACACACACACACGCGCGCGCGCGCGCGCGCGCGCATGCACGCACGCACGCACATACACACACACGCACGCACGCAAGCACGCACTCATGCACGCATGTACGCATGCACGCAACGCACGCACACACACAAAGTAAAAACAGGCTAGGAAGGAGACCGTCTTTCTCTGTGCTGTATCAGAGTCACAGGGGCTGATGATTCTGTATTTCATTTCAATGTAACCTCAGCAAAGTTGACCACAGCACTACATCTTTCAGACAGGCAATCTTCTCTTGCCACATGGTGCCAACTTGTCACTTCGGGGGAGGAAAGAGAAAGAGAATATTTGAAATCGCTGCCTATCTTTGCCATACTCCTGAATGAAATCAGAAGACCTAATGGACTGGTCAAGTTTCAATCCTATCGTCGTTGCCATCCGACAGACTGTGTGTGTGTGTGTGTGTGTGTGTGTGTGTGTGTGTGTGTGTGTGTGTGTAGTAGTAGTAGTAGTAGTAGTAGTAGTAGTACATTAATTTAACGTCTCTTCACCCTCAAGTGACATTAGACAAAAAAAAAAAAAAAAAAAAAAAAAAAAAAAAAAAAAATGCATGTGAGAGAATCTTTTAAGTGTTAAGTGTTTTTGAGTAAATGTAACATCAATGCCATACTTAAGTTTCGGATTCTACAAACACAAATGATCTCAACATTACCAACAACTATCAAAGAAAAATACCAACAGAACTAGAATGCAAAGTTTCTGAAAACAACTTAAGAAAGACGCGAAAAGACACGAAAAAAAATGCGAAAAGACGCGAAAAAGACGCGAAAAGACACGCGAAAAGACACGAAAAGAGATGAAAAAAGATGCGAAAAGACACGAAAAAGAAAAAAAAAAACACCCGAAAAGAATGTGAAAAGACATGAAAAGTCCTGGAATATCTAATGTCTTTTCAGATGTCTTTTCGTGTCTTTTCGCGTCTTTTAAAAAAGGGGTCAAGATACCAAAAGCACACAAATGAGCATACCAAATGTTAACAAATGTTAACATACCAAATTTTGTAACTCTAGGCCAAACCATTCTCAAGTTGTGTCCCGTAGAAATGCGTGACCTTTGTTCATGACCTTGACCTTGACCTGCAAAGCCCATATTTTAGCACGACCTGCGCATCACGAACTTGGTCAAGGTCACTGACCAGTGGTAAGTTTGGTCAATTTTCACGCTGTCACAGTCAACAATGTGGCAGAAGTTCCCGTGAGCAAATTTTTATCCAATTGGTCAGTGGTCAAGGTCACTGACCAGTGGTCAATTTTCACGCTTTCAAAGTCAACAATATAGTAGAAGTTCCCGTGAATATTTATT